>BQNB010000731.1:0-159361 GCA_026074375.1 Tanacetum coccineum
AATATCGAAACGGGTGTCCTACAATTCATACTCACATGACCAACACTCTTGTAGTTATTGCACTTCACAGTGCATGCTCTAGTGTGGTGCAACTTATATTTGTTGTAGAAGGGAAATTTTGCTACATACACATCCTTGTAATTTGGCTTAGCAATGTATGCTCTCAAGGCCTTTTGTCATTTATTTTGTTGTTGGCATTTCTTACCACCTTGGTTTCCTAACATACGACCTAATCCATTTAGTCGTGAGCCATGTGGATTCTTTCCTCATAGACAATGTTAGCTTTGATAGCATTAGCAATTTGTTGGGTTACAATACACTCGATCCTCATGGAACTTATTCCTTGTCTAGTCGTCGGTATTTACTTCAAAATTAAATGGAGTAAAGAAAATGAAATAAGCTGAATTTCAAAAATCGTGTTTCCAAAATGAGATGTTATGATGGGATGGGTTAAAGTTGTGTGCGAATCAATCGGCATGCTCCTAGGAGTTACGAGAAATAAGAGAAATTGAGACGTAACGAGATGACGTAGATGTTTCAACAGTATGGGACGGGTGTTCAAAGTCCTCTTCAGAGTTGAATAGTAGGATAGCCAGCGGGGTCGGCAGACTGCGACAATTTTCAAAGTTATGCAAATCGATATAATGTAAAGTCATGAAAAGTTTTAAAGACCATTGTATTACTCACGATGTTTTAGAATAATCGAGACCATCGTGTCACTCACAATGTCTTAGAAAAGAATTTAGTATTTATATAGACAACTTCTATATAAACAAGTGGGGAAATATACGTAAGGAAAACGTAACCGAAGAGAAAAGATAAACGCAAGACAAACATAAGCTCATAGAAAAATAGAGCTCAAGGGCAAAACTAAAAGCAAAGAAACATAGATGAAGGGACGATAAACATAGGGCAGAGATAAACCCATATCATAGCATGCTCAAGGAAGAATGGTTCTCAAGTATATGTCATAGAAAAAACACGTATAAGGCACACATAAAAGCACGTAAGGATCACATACTTGTTATAGATTAGACCCAGATATTCTACCTGGTTCTCTATAACCTTGGCTCTAAATACCAATCTGTCACACCCCCAAACGGGGCCTGGACGAAACACGTGTTCGGGGGCATGACATCATAATATACATCATACAAAGAACAAGAGAACGACCACTAATGGACATTTTGAAAATCATAACTCGTGGCATTGTTTAAAAATAGATAAGTTTTACAAGATTCAAAAGAAATTAAACATTTGCGGAAGCGTAAGAAAAATGTAGCAGAAGCATAATTTAGTTTTGAAAAGACAACGAGTGTGTATGATAATAAAGTCTTGGTAAAAGGTATCATATTGCACGTAGACTCCACATAGCACGTCAAAAAAGTCCAAAGCTAATCACCTGAGAAAAACATGCTAAAAACAGTCAACATAAAGTTGAGTGAATTCGTAGGTTTAAGTAAAACATTTATGAGGATAAAAAACGTTTAGTGAATACAGCTTCACTCACAGTATTTAAAAAACATTTAGTAATCAGAAACATTCAAACAAAGTAGTGTGGACCACAAGATTTCAAAACGTATGTGACAAATCTTAGCAGTTTATGATTTCACATACAAAGCACATGAGACTATTATAAGAAATACAATATCACATGAAAAATATTTACTGTTACGCTAAGATCATGACACCGAAGCTCAATTTAAAAGGAAGCATATTATATGCCAAACAAGAATTTATTTGCCCTAAAGGTACCTGACCATGATCACCTAGTGAAATCCGACATGGTATATATCCGTTTATCGGAAGCCCCGTGGGTAGTGTGCGCTACTCACCCGGATAGGGATAATTAGTCCTAATAGATCTATTTATAACACTCGCGCTTACTTAATCAGCCAGTCGGTCAAGAAATTAACGGTTCATGATAGTTCGGGCGTTAGTGGTCTATTCGCAACTTAGGCAACACGTAACAGGGAAAGTAGATCAAGATACTTGTGTCCATAGTAAAATCAACCAGTGTATTTCTAAAAGAAAGGCTTTAAGTAATTGCATCCATAAGTAAAACAAAGTATAATATCAATCATGTAACCAAGTTTGCAAACGAACATTTATAAAGGTTTGAAATCATTAGAGTAAATAAGTTTGTAAATGAGCATGTTCTTACCCCAAAATATTAAAGTAAAAGTAGTGAAACATAGGACTTTGAACTCACCTTGATGTTGCAAAAAAATTAGCTGAAATGCAATTAATAAGCACAACACAAACGGAAAACAAAACGGGCTCGACTGGAAGATGCAGATTAACTTAACGGTTATATCCCACTACTTTAGGATGATGAATTTGGGTTTTTTGATGGATGATTACGTCAAAGCGACACGTTGATAGAGGATTTAGGTTTCAAGTTGTAAGAGTTTGGTAGTTGGTTGAATAAAATAAATCGAAAAGTAAAAGCAAAGTATGTAATATATTCCGTATATATTACATATGAAGAAAAAAAAATGGAAAAGTATACAATTCATATGGTGAATTATATAACAAAGACAACTAACCGAAAAAATAATCGAGGTATATAATACTTTGCAAGTATTATATAAGGAACGTGAGAAAAATAATTAAAACAAAATAATTCGACACGTTTTCGGAAATCACCAATTAAATTAATAAAAATATTCTTGTATGAAACTAGACGTACGTCTTTAAAGTTATGAATTAAGTAAACAATGTTTGTAAAGCTTTTACAAAAGTTATGATTTTACATTCTAGTCGGGAATTTATAAAATAATATTTTATAAAGTAGTATTTCGTTTCCTTTTTAGCTAAAATGGTTGTCTCATTTGTAAAAGTATAGTTTTCGTTTGTTGTCGAGTTATTGTATAATTACAAATTAAAAATCTTAAGACCATATAACTTCGTCCTTTTATCGGGTTTCTAAAATAATAGAAATTATTGTGAAATTTACTAAGTGTAGAAATTTATATAAATTTCGACATAAACTATTCGTTTATACAATGTTTTCCATTTTTACAAAATTCAATGTTTTCCACTTTCCTCCATCCATGTTGCAATATACCCGATAATAAATATCACATTTATTTAACCGTTTTAAACCACCAATATATCCGTTTTTATATTTTATAACATTTTACGATATATTTATTGTTGATTTATATAAACCAAACGCACCCTTGTTGTTTTCTACTAACCCAAACGCACCCTTACGGTGTTTCTGCTCACCCAAACACTCACTAATTTTCTACATGTTCACTTAATTTTGCCCAAAAATGAAGTTTCACTCTCAACTTTTAACAAGCTCGCCTAAAATTTTCCTAAAAATCAAATTAACCCTCCACCTATCTTTATGTGTTTCAGATCTAACATATCTATAGTTTTTCTCCCCAAACTAATTTTCTTCTTCTCCCTTACATCCTCTCTCGCCTCTGTGGTAAACCGAAAAACATCACTGGTCACCATCCACCAGTCATTGGTCCGGCTGTCGCCACCAATTCAAGTTCATTTATCCATAAATTGGATACTTCATTGGATTATATCTTCAATTAGCTAATTAATTGTAAATATTCATGTGTGTAGCTTAGTGATTTTGTGATTTTCTGAATTGGGGTTTATGTGTCCCCTGAATTGGGTTTATGGGTCCCCGAATTTATACAAAAACCTGACCAACAAAGTCACCTACCACCGCCGCTAATACTCCAAAACATCGGCGGGAACAAACCCCTCACTGGTGAGTGATCTTAATTTTATCATCAAGTTTATATATGTAATCTCAAGGAACTACTACAAATTGATTTAAAACACGAAAGTTTCGTCATTACGTTCCAAATGATTTTTCCCATAAAAATGAGTATTTACATGCCTATTATTTTATAAATATTTTTATAAAATATATTTAAAATGTTTATCAATTATTGGGTATCGCTTTTAAGCTTTGACCGTAAAATAAATTTTAACTTTAACCTTCGCGTTTTAAATAAACGCTTTTGAATAAAAATTAAATATTTTTATTTAATAAAAAGTGATAATTAAATATAAATTTAATTATTTTTGTGTCGGTACGCGTTGTATGCGGTTTTCAAAACTTTGCGAGGCTATTTTAGTCATTTTCTGCTTGGTTTCGTGTCTCGGGTAAAACTGAAAAGTTTCCGGAATGTCGTTTTACATCAAATTGCTTTAGAGTCCGAGTCGTGGAACAGGTTTAGCGGGTGTTTTTGATAAGTCATTTAGTGATACACTATATCTTCTCGTTTTCCAGTCAAATAAATTTCAAAAATAATTTTGTAAATGAGGGATTATAATAATATTTATGATTTATTATTTAAATACGTTTCAAAAATTTACCGGCTACGCGGTAATCGTTTTTATGTGACCGTAAAAGGTCAAAAAGTCAAGTCGGAACCAAAAAGTCAAAGGGTAAAATAGTAATTTAAAATTTCCAAAAATTGCCGGGTGTGACATTACCTACCCCTTAAAAGGAATCACTGTCCAGGGATTCAATTTTTGTTAAACGAGGAGTTGTCAAAGAAAAAGATTTAAGATTTTAAATAACTAGTTTTTGACATGACGTTGATACTTTATTCAGCAAAATTTGATGTTTCGACACTTCTTAATAAACATAAATTTTGGCTAGGTTTGACCAGGATATATAATCCATCAGAATGGGTATTTCAGAAAAATATCATTACAATTTTTTTGATTTTTTTTATTGCTATAAACGTGTTATAAAGAGAGTCTCTTAATGGTGAAAATATCAAAGGGGAAAGTGTAGGCGCGTGGGTATGTCTGTATAAGGGTTTCAAATGTTTAGAGGCGGAGTCGGGTTTCTGATATCTGTAGGGTTCGACGTTTAATTTCGGACGAGGCTAATGAATGTAAGTATTCAACTTACTTAGGAATTACAAGGATGAATCATGGCTCAACACACCATACGCAGACGATGCGGATAAAGTATAACCGAACGGCTCTAACCGCAACTAAAAAAATAGACGCGTCATAGAACGAGAAATAATAATAATAACGGAACGTTGCACACAACGTTTAATAAGGAAATAGATAACCATATATGTTTGTGCTTTAGTTTAGTCACAAAAAATGGTGTCTTAAGAACTCGTTAAGTTTATGAAGATGTTATGACGTTCTTACGAAAAGTTGACCTATTTTAGAAAGTTTTCTATTTGAAAAAGTTTTTAGTTTCGGGGCGTTAATAGTATCCCCTAATTTAATCGTTTCCAAATTTCCAAAAACGAACTAGTGGAACCCTAGCGTCTAACCAAAATCCTTAGCTCGCTATATATATATATATATATATATATATATATATATATATATATATATATATATATATATAAACTTGCTATATTTAAAAACAACCATCGGCAATGACTTATCATTTTTAGAAAATTCCTAAACCTTCGTTTTGATATTAAGAAGCTCCACGAATATTTTCAAAGACTTTCGGCACTTAATAAACCTTTAGAAACATTTTTAAACATCCGTTTACCCTCATTTAAAACTCGGACCAACAACTATATTTTTATAAATCACCCATGGACTTGACCATAAACTTGACCATAACACCGCCATATTTTTCCAAACTATCCAAAATTCTTTTACGCCAAAACTATTCGACTAAAACCACTATAATACATAACCTCATTGCCATTTTTGTTGCAACTCACAATTCTCACATACTCTCAACAAGAACAAGTTATATATCCGAAATCATCAAAAACCTTCATTAAAAATAATTATTCACTTTAATTATTTGAAAATCATAGCACAAACACATGGAGTCGCGAATCAAAAGTATAAGAATACATAAAAACAATAACTATAACAAACGGTGATGGAATGCGGAGAATGAGGACATTTCGAGAAATAACATCCCCAGAATAAAGGTCAACGAATGGGAGGAGCTCGTGAGAAAGCTTATGCGATAGACGGTGGAATATTGTATGCAGTCGTTAGTTCCAGGATGAATCAAGTTCATCAGCTCAAGAGTGCATAAGTCGGTTTAGGCTCCACAAACAGTTTTTGATCGTAAGATTTTGTAAACAGGCAAATTAATTAACTTGAGAATGAAGATATGGTAGTTAAACGAGGCCTTAAGAATTACGCTGGGTGTCGTAAGACTTGATTGTGCTTCTAGATTCTTTTGAACGGAATTCTGGTGATTATCGAGTTTGAGTTCATACTCGTGTCATATTGGATACCATTAAGCCCACTCATTTATAATTTATTATTTGCATAAAGAAGCGTCTCAATTTATGTAAATAATGAATTGATAAACTTATGGTTCGGTGATTTACAATTTATTTATTTAAATGAAGAGGCGTCCCAATCCTTTCAAATAAGAGATTATAAATCAGATACTTAATAATTTTTGATTACACATACGCGTAAATTTTTATGGTAGTGGAGACATGACGATGTTGGTGCTTAGTGAGTATGGAATGAGTGTTTAAAACTCATCTTCGGAGACGGGGAGTAAAACAATCAAGGGAGATCGACATAGAGTTCAAAATAGCTGATGAGTATACGGTTAAAGTAAATAAGATAAAGATCTTTATGAACGAGTTTACATAGCAATTATCATATTAAACCTCCTGTTACAAGTCCCGCCCATACAAGACTTGTAATACTTAGATTCATATAGAATTCCATGTAAGCAAAACCGTGAAAGGGTTTCGGTAAAACGATATTGTATAGGTTATGAAATAGTTCGAGACCATTGCATCGCTCACATGTCTTAGACAAATTTTTAGAGACATTGTGTACATCACAATGTCTTATAAAAAGTTATAATATTTATATACAACTTCCAATAAGTAAATAGAGGAATTTCGTAAGGCGAACGTAAACCGCGAAGAAAAGATAACCATAAGGAAAAGATAACTGCAGAGAGAAGACAAGCGTAGAGAAAAGATAATCGTAGAGAAAAGATAAACGTAAGCTTATAGTAAAAACATGTATAAGGCACACATAAAAGCATGTAAGGATCACATACTGGTTATAGACCAGACCTAGATATTCTACCTAATTCTCTATAACCTTGGCTCTGATACCAATCTGTCACACCCCTAAACGGGGCCTGGATGGAATACGTGTCCGAGGGCGTGAGGTCATAATATAAATCACACAAAGCACGAGAAAATGACCACTAATAGAGATTTTGAAAATCATAACTCGTTGCATTATTTAAAAATAGATAAATTTTACAAGATTCAAAAGAAATTAAACATTTGCGGAAGCATAAGAAAAATGTAGCGGAAGCATAATTTGGTTTTCAAAAGACAAAGAGTATGAAAGAGAAATAAAGTCTTGGTAAATGGCGTCATATTGCACGTAGACTCCACATAGCACGTCAAGAAGTCCAAAGCTAATCACCTAAGAAAAACATGCTAAAAATGGTCACCCCCCCCCCCCCCCCCCCCCCCCCCCCCCCCCCCCCCCCCCCCCCACCACCCCCTAGATAAAGTTGGTGAATTCATAGGTTTAAGTAAAACATTTATGAGGATAAAAAACGTTTAGTGAATATAGCTTTACTCAAAGTATTATGAAAAGCATTTAGCAATTTGAAACGTTCAACGAAAGCAGTGTGGACCACAAGTTATACAACGTATGTGACAGTTATAACGAATACATTCACATGAAAGTATTTACTGTTGGCTCTAAGCTCATGACACGATGCCAATAAAACATGGCATATATATCATGCCCATAGTATATCCTGCCTTTACGGTGTCCAAACCAAAGACCACCACAACACACATCGACATGACATATATCCGTTTGTTCTTCGTTAAGTGGAACCAAAGCAGATAGGGATAATTAGTCCCAATAGATCTATTTATTCATTCGCGCTCACTTAACCAATCCAATTGGCCTAGGTGAGTACGGTTCATGATAGTTCGGGTAATAGTGGTTTGTAAGCAAAACTTAGGCAACACATAAACAGGAAACGATAACAGAAAACACTTGTGTCCAATGTAAAAGTAATCAACGTTTTTGTAAAAGCTTAAAGCACTTAAATCCATAAGTAAAAAACGAGTGTGACATCAATCATGTAACGTGTTTTGAATCAACATATAAAAGAGGTTGAAATTTAGTAACGTAAACGAGGTTTGTAAACGAGCATGTTTCTCACCCCAAAAGTAGTAAAGTATATGTAAAACAAGTAAAACGTGGGGCTATGAACTCTCCTCGATGTTGAAGAACAATTGACAGATAGGCATCTAATATGCACAACACAAACGGAAGACGAAACGGCTCGATCAAGAAGATGCAGCTTAACTTATCGGCTAAGTACCACTAGCTTATGATGATGAGTTTGGGTTTTCTGATGGATAAGTACATCAACGCGTCACGTTGATAAAGGATTGAGGTTTCAAGTTGTAAGAGTTTGGTGGTTGGTTAAATAAAATAACTCGAAAAGCAAACACAAAGTATGTAACATATTCCGTATATATCACATATGAAAAATAAACAATTATACAATTTATATAGTGAATTGTATAATAAAGACAAACAACCAAAAGAATAAGTCGCAACATATAATACTTTACAAGTATTATATAAGAAACATAAGAAAAATAATTGTAACAATATAATTCGACACATTTTCGGAAATCACTTAACTAAATTAGTAAAGAGTTCTTGCATAAAGGTAAACACGCCGTTTTAAAGTTACGAATTAAATAAATGACGTTTTTAATTTTTTTACAAAACTTATTATTTTGTTTATTAGTCGAGAATTATAAAATTATATTTTATAATTTAGTATTTCGTTACGCGTTTTAACTAAACTAGTTGTCTCGTTTGTAAAAGTTAGCTTTCATTCATTTACCGGTTTATTGTATCATTACAAATAAATAATCTTAAGACTATAACTTAATCCTCTTTATCGGGTTTCCAAGATAATAGAAGTTTTAAACGAAAAATACTAAGTATATACATTTTCTATAAATTTTTTTTTTTTTTTTTTTTTTTTTTTTTTTTTTTTTTATTTTTTTTTTTAGGGCATGACTATTCGTTTATACATCGTTTTCCATTTTTACAAAACTCAACGTTTTCCACTTTAATCAAATCCATGTTGCAAAACACAACTAAATCTAATTACTTCTTATGGTTCGTGCAATACAACACAACTAGAAAATGGAATATAAAAGAAACATACTACATCTCTTTAATTTTATTAAAGGGTTAATTACTTAAAAATGTACTATACTTGTCACTTTTTGTCATTGTATGTAGACAACTTTTTTTTTGCCATTGTGTCGTTTAACTTTTAAATTCGTGCTATTGTGTGTATTTTGTGACCATTCAATTTTTTCAAATTTTAAAGGGTAAAATGGTCATTTTACATGCTAAAATAGTCGAAGAATACCACACAAGCACGAAGTCAAAGTTGAGTGACACAATGGCAAAAAAAATAGTTGTCTACATACAATGACAAAAAATGACAAGTATAATACATTTTTAGGCAATTAACACTTTATTAAACTTGAAAGAGTGCTACTATTAGAGAAATAAACATATGGATTAAAATTAAATATATTTAGATATAAAGGAAGACACACATTGAAATAGACTATTGATTAAAATAGTTTGCTAGATTCGGACAAAAAAAAACGAGAAACGAACACAAACGCTCAAGAACATTAAATTGATACACCAATCTAGCATTCTAGTTACTAAAATTGAAATAAAATTAAACAATAGATATTTAATGTTAGTAAATTTGAGCATGTGTAGACACACTATGTGTGTGTGCCGACTGCGTAGGCTGATGGGGATGGTGGTGGTGTGTTGACGGAGATGGTGGCCGTTGGGAGATGGAGGGGGCAGCCGGCGGTTGGTGGTGGTGACGATGGAAAGATGGTGACAGCGGGGTGGTGGGGATGACGATGGTTATTTTTTGTTCCTCTACATGTGCCAAAATCATGAAAATCAATTTGCACCATCTACACATCAAATTAACTTTCGAAACTTAAAATGGAGCATCTAAATGAATAGAAATGCATCTATTGCAAGTCGTTGCATCTTAAATGTATAGTTTTAGTCACTTCTCACCACTTCTTATTTTAATTTACTTCTCACTGAAAATAAAAATAAAAAATGTAAATTAGTTTAGGGGGAATTCTGGTAAATATTATCACAGGGACTGAAGACGTAACTTTTGTAAAATAACGGTTCGGGACTCGTTTAGGCTAGTAAACGGACGATTCAAAACACGAAAGTTGCGCCATTATTTTCCAAATAGTTTTTCCTACGAAAATAAGTATTTACACGACTAGTATTTTATAAATATTTTTTATAAAATATATTTAAAATCATTATTATTTATTTGGTACCATTTGGTGTCGCGAGTAAGCTTTGTCCGTAAAAATAAAACTTTATTTTGAACATTCGCGTTTTTAAATAAACGCTTTTGAATAAAATATTAAATAATTTATTAAATATTTTTATTTAATAAAAAGTGATACTTAAATATAATTTTAATTATTTTTGTGTCGGTACGCGTTGTGTGCGGTTTTCAAAACTTTGCGAGGGTATTTTAGTCATTTTCTGCTTGGTTTCGAGTCTCGGGTAAAACTGAAAAGTTGTCCGGAATGTCGTTTTATGTCAAACGCTAGTATACCCCATAATTAATAACTCATTTTGGCGGGTCATTTTTGATAAGTCAACTTAGGAGTAACATATATCTTCTCGTTTTCAAGTCAAATAAGTTTAAAAAATAAATTTGTAAATGAAAGATTATAATAATAATTATGATTTATTATGTAAATACGTTTCGAAAAATTGCCAGTTACGCGGTAATCGTTTTTATTCGCCAATAAAAGGTCAAACAGTCAAAAAGTCAAATCGGACCCGAAAAGTCAAAGGGTAAAATAGTAATTTAAATTCTTAAAAAAATGTCGGTTGTCACATTACCTACCCCTTAAAGGAAACCCGTCCCGGGATTCGATTTGTGTTAACCGATTGTGTGACCAAGAAAAGATTTAGGGTTTAATAAACCAGTTATAGACATGACGTTAATAACTCTATTTAGCAAAATTCGACGTTTTGACACCTCTTAATATACATACATTTTGGCCGGGTTAGACCAGGATATATAATCGCTTTGAAATACTGTGATCTGGACACTTCATGAGATCTGTAGCTTAAAGATTTCACAATCACACACACGACCATATTACTTGAAGTTAGAGGAGGATGAAGTAAACAATAAAAACAAATGGTTAACATTAAGAATGAAACCCTCTCCACAAGGAGGAGAGGGCTTATATAGTAACAAACATGGGTCGGCCTAGGGTTTAAGTGGGCTTCCTAGGCCGGGCTTGATATCTAAATGGGCTTTATAGGCCTAACTGAATGCCCGAATAGTTTCTAGAATCCCCCGTATACACTAACTAGACCCAAAACACAAGGTTCGAAGAATATAAATGACCCCGACTTTACTAAAACAGTTCTAACAATCTCCCCCTAGAGGTTGTCATTTGCAATGATAGCTTTCACTTTTAGTCTTGGAACCTTTGTCTTGGGGAATTCTTCTTAAAGTGCCTTTTGCATGCTTGTGATCATGGGATCTTGATCTTAACTTGAATATGCTTTGACAAAATACTGATATCGTGATCTTTAGCCTTGATTTGTCTTGACATATAAGATCTGTAAATCTTTATCATTGAATCTTTATGCCGCCTTGTGATCATTGTACTCCACCCTCATGCTCATTTCCTTGAAACTTGCTAAACAATCTCCCTCAACATGTTCTTTAGTCATGATTTACTAGAACTAACATGTTAATCCTTTTCGATGATGTTCTTTTGATGAAGTGCTTGTACATCTGATATTGTGAAAGACTTAGAAGCATGTACTTGAGCTTACAAGAATTCATTTCTATGATCTGAGCATGAGTCTTGAATCTTGACTCACTGGAACGAGGGTTGCGAACGCCGCACTTATACCTGAAATTTAATGTTATGATAAACAACAAGGTAATGGACAGAATATAGTGCTTTTGTCATTCGTCTTAAGTTCGGTTACATTAACCTTTCGATGAGGACCGTTTTACAGTATGACTAATGTACCTGTGATCAGGTAGATTCAATTTAAAAGAATCTCCTTGACAGGGTTTCCAGCTCAAAGTGTTAGATCTTATAACGCGATTACATTAGATTTACTGTACTTGCTTGTTCTCGTTACCTAGCGTTCCTCAAAGCAGACTAACACGGTAAGAGTAATCAGTTAGTTACTTTCTGACTGATTAAGGTCGTCAATTCATATACAAAGTGGACATTACCTAATATCCAGTGACACAAACTTTGATTCATATCGAATCTCAGCAAGCCACACTACCAAGAGCTAGTTTGATGTTGCTCAAGCAGGATTTCCATCGTCATTGTAAATACTAAGAGTAACACTCTGATTGTTCTGCCAGATATCACAAGGATTAAATGCGTAGACTCTATGTGTTACCAAATGTTGTATATGAATGTACACATTTTGTATATGGAATTTGTTTCCCTAGTGAGATTTTTGTTGGATCTCGTTGGCTCAAGACTCTATAACGTGCACATTTGTTTATTTGGTAGAACCGAGGCTGGAGCGGACTGCTCACCATTTCAATATCAACGACTCGGAATGAAGAAAGGCCAATAGCAAACGTGTTGACTAATGTGAGAAATAAAAACCAAATCTTTTTGTAGGATTCTGAGTGCTAGGAGGGGTTACGCATTGCATCACGGTCCATGGTGACAGTCTCAATATCAGAATCATCTTGTGATTATCACTGATATATTATGTAAAGGACCCGGTTTCTTGCCTAAAGATGTATGGAGGCATCTCCTTAACAACCATTATTCTTACATTTAATTATCCATTTATCTTTTTAACCTCTTCAGTGCTTAACCGAGACCTCATGACTAGTACCATGTTTGGTTTGTTCCAGTTACTAGCTCATCTCAGTCGACACTATTCCCTTATTCTTACTTTACTCCTTTTTTCAATCAACCTATGACTTCTACTTTATCAAATGGAAGTGTTTCCTAGGTATGATCTCTCGCGGTTCTTGCTGATCAAGAAACCGAAATAACCTAACCTTAACCGCCTTATAACTCCTTGAGAAACAACAGTTAGGGTATGCCATGAGGATCTATATAAACCATTGATAAAAATCAATCACCGAGTATGGAGAAATCATTTAAGACACTTTTAGAGTTTTTTTAGATTTACCAAAACAAGCTCCCCCGTACCACATATGTCACCATATTAATGAATATGTTTTGAGCACATGCGAGGATTAGGAACCACTTATAGATTGAAGATCGTATCCTTTATTAAATCCGAAATTAGATCACATTTATATTCACTATCTCCCCCTTAAAAATTGCTTATAGTGTTTACAATTTTGACAATATAGTGAATGAAAAACAAGTAATGTCCAAGAATTCACATGAGCCCTAAACTAAGTCTTGGGAGAATCGAGTGCATTTCGAATGAAACTATTAATTAGTAAACTCCCCCTCGATGAATAGAATAGATTGAAAACATTAGATTGGAGTGTGTTAGACAACAATTTTTGAAAGAATTTAAAATTTTCTTTTTGAAAATATCTTGAAAAATTGTGCCCAACAAGAAAATGATGTTAGATGTATCTTGTGAATTATCATTTCCTTAAAACTTCTCTTGAGCATTCAAAACTTTGAATGTTTATATGACTTTGCTTAAGACCTAGAAGGTATGAACTTCCCGTTGGTGAGGATAAATGTACATAAATGAACATTTTCCTTTCTTTGAGGTCTGAGTCCTAAGCTGACATTTACTTAGAAGTCGTAGAGAAAAAGTTAAAAGGACATGTTTTAAAAGCATTTGAAACTCTCGCTCGAACTTCATTTATTCACCCGTGTTAATATTAATCAACATTTCTAGGTACGCAAATGTTATCAATAGTTGAGAGACATGTCGAAGAAGAATATTTTTGGTATTTTTGAAAATTTTCGATTTTATATTTTGCTTTTATATGTTTTATTTTTATATATGTTTTATTCTAAAAAAATAATACAGTTTTTAGAATGTTTTATACATACAAAAGAAGATATGAGAGGATGTGTCTAAAAGCATTAAAACTTGGTTTCCAAAAAGCTCCCCCTCAAAAATGATCCACTTAGAAAGAATGATTCGAATTTTGAAAGTGACATGATGAGGGAGTGTTGAACACAAAATTTTCAAAGATTTTGAAAATCCTTTTGAAAATTTCTTGTAAAATGTGTTCAACTGTTTTGAAAATAAGAAGATTTCTCTTCTTTTGAAGGTAAAGCGCACTGAAGCGTACACTCTCCTTTTCTTTGAAATGCGGGTTTCGTACTGAAGTATACGAAAGCTATTGACTTGAGCTAACAAACATTGAATGTTTCTAAAGAAGCTCAAGACCGAAAAGATTTCTCTTTTCGTTGTTAAAGATAAATGCACTGACACGTACATTTTCCTTTTATCTGAAGAACGGGTTGCAATCTGACATTTGATTATAAGCCATTCCTGGATGATCTCAGAAGGTACACGAGTTTTGCCTCCTGAGATTCGAAATCCTGCTAAGAAAAGAAGTAGAGCTAGGAAACCTTTTGCATGTAGGTTCCTGAGGGTTAGAAGTACTTGCATTTTCACACACAGATGTGTCCGACTCACTTTCGGTGTTACTGGATGAAGATATGTATCCATAAAGGTCAAAAGTTCTACCAGTTGGTAACCACCTAAGATAAGTTCTAGGTTTGCGAGTCCTAGATGAGGCAAGACTTCCTTTGGACTCTACCTTGTTAGATTTCATGACATTTGCCTTATGTTTCTTTTGTTTTTCATTGTTTGAAACATTAGCATTTTTGTTATTAACACGAGAATGCATGTCATTCACATAATTAAGCATACATACATCATGATTGAAAGTAACAAAACATTGCTTACACATAGCACAAACAACTTCCGATTTAGCATTTCTAATGGCAAGCTTAATGTTATTGCATTCAGACGACTTATGCTTCTGAGTCTTGGGAATTAGTAAATTCCTATGGTTTTCTTCTATTTTTCTGAAGTTATTCGAGAGGAAACTACTGTTAGACTTGGAGTGAATCCTAGCAGGTAGGGGTCTTCTAGTCTTAGCAGTGTTGATAGCACTTGTAGGAGAAAAACCATTTGAGTCAGAATTAACATGTTGCTTATGGATGACATTTGGTTGTGATGTAGTGATTGGTTTTGTCCTAACGCTTGATTTAACGGGTTTGTTAGGAACAACATTATCTACCCTAGAGGTCTTAGAATGATTAGTCCTAAAGATTTTAGAGGCAATCACCATAACAGTTTGCACAACTTTTGATTCTCTTGGAGGAGGTACCGAGTTTAAAGTGACTGGTTTCAACAAAGCATTTGACTCATCTTTCTTGGGAAGAACCGAGGATTTTTAGAAAGGAGTGACAGAATAAAGTTTTGGTTTATAAGAAGAAGAAGGTGGTTTTCCCCAGATTGATTGCTTTGTAAACATATTATTCGTTCTCGTACATTTTATGGTGCCTTTTGGTTCAGAAACCTTATCAAATAACTGGGCTCTTAGCTTAGCATTTTCATAGATGGTGTCATACAATTGTTTTTGCAAAGAGTCAATTATTGATTTGGTCTGATCTCGTGTCACTTTGATAGAGTCAGATAGGTTCTTGTATGTGGTCTTAAGATGAGCATTTTCTTTTGCATAATTCAAAACCTGAGATTCTAATGGCATGTTTTCATCTTCAAGTTTCTGAGACACCAGATCAAGGGTATTTGATGCACATTGAGTATCACTACTCTTACCCTTGAGATCTCCCAACTGAGCTTGCAACCGTTCGATCTTTTGTTACATGCCATTATAAGCTTTATCATACGAAATCTTGTCATATTTGCATTCCTCACATTTTGTATACCAATTATTCTAAAGAACAACATATTCTTTTTCTTTTTTGATAATGCAAGTTTCAAGTTTTTCTTTCGTACGATCAAGCTCAGTTTGGAGATCAGTGGACTGCACATCAGAAGGAAGAATGTTGAATATATCATTATCACAACATGTTTCATCATTTGGTACCTCGGTTGAACCATCTGAGTCATAGACGGGAGCATTGTCAGGCTGGGTTCCAGATGTGGATGCTTGCTGTAATGTATCCTCTGAAGTGCAGTTCATTTGTACTCTCTCAGTTTCTTCACTAGCACATGCATCATCCATGAAATCAAATTCCTTTTGAGTGAGCTGGATCCCTGCTTCTTCCTTTTGAGCAATTTGTATATGTTTTTGAAGATAAGCAACATCCAGTTTCTTTAGCTTTATTGTGCAGGTGCTGGCATGATGATGACCCTCTTCATAACTGTTGACACACGTTATCTGATTATCATTGCTACCATTACTATTACCCTCAGCCCGAGCTGTTACAACATTTCTAATCCCATGCTGATTTGCAATCCTCGTATCAACGCTAATCCCATTCATTCTCCCGACATTCTGAACTATATTCTTCCCACTTCTTTGGTTGTTTAGCATAAGTGCCTTAGCTAAGCGATCAAGTGCCATGTTCATTGCAATTGTGGGATCTAAAGTGTCTTTAGTATTTTGCATTGGTTGTTGCTTGGAGTTCGCGTTGAATGAAGGTTGTGGGACAAGGTTGTTGGGTTGTGGATGTTATATGCTGATAATATGTGATGATTGATCTGGGTGAAACGGTGTTTGAGTGTATTCTTTGAATGTCAAGGGAATGATGTGTGTTTGCAAGTCGTTGCGCTCTAGAAGCATTGATGTCTTGTTGAGTTGACATTGCAAAAGTGATGTGAAATGATAAGTATGGATCGTTTAAGTGATTGTGATTATGATTTGCTTTTGATTTAAAATTGAATTGATTTAGTCCTTGTGATTGTTTGTTGTTATGGTCAAGTCACTAGGGAATTATGACAAATCGCTAACGAGTTTTAAAATCGGCAGAGTAACATTTAGTAATTAGCATAGATAAGGTCTTCAATTTGTCCCTGTCACAACTCGCTAATACAACTCACTAAAATGAATGACAAGTTGCTAGATGAAGGTCTCTATCAACTTGCTACTTTGGAAAATTTGGGCAGCATAACGTTTGACTTTGACCTTGGAAAATTTCTTCAATGTACCTGCTAACTCGCTACTAATAACTCTCTACTCTGATAACTCTCTATCTGATAACTCGCTACTCTGATAACTCTCTACTCTGATAACTCTCTACTTTTGATAAACTACTCTGATAACTCTCTACTCTGATAACTCTCTGCACTAACTCGCTGCTTTACTACCTAACTCGCTAACATGAATGATGCCAAACAATTCACTTTCGAGCAAGTACACGAGTCGCTTTCGTACCTGTTTATCCTGTTCCACATCAACTCGCTACCACGAGCATCCACAACTCGCTACTTAGAAAAGTTTTAAAAACTTTCGAAATAAGCTCAAAAAGCATAATTGGTTGATGAAATAAGATGTAGGACGTCAAGATAAGATACTATGGCACGTTTAGAACATAAAAGTACAAGCCTTTTTCAAAACAAACCACAAACAAAGCCACAAATCTTGATTTTTCCACAAAACTTTTCAAACAAAAAAAAACAAAAAAGAAAAGAAAAAAATATGTTTGATTCTTGAATAAGCACGAAATAAGCCACACAATCACTAGAGAACCATAGGCTCTTGATACCACATGTTAGCTTAAGATTTCATAATCACACACACACCATTTACTTGAAGTTTAGAGAGAGAAAAGTTTAGAGAGAAAAGTAAACAAAAAAACAAATGGTTAAACATTAAGAAAAGAGCAACACCCTCTGCACAAGGAGGAGAGGGCTTATATAGTAACAAACATGGGTCGGCCTAGGGTTTAAGTGGGCTTCCTAGGCCGGGCTTGATATCTAACGGGCTTTAAACCCCGTAACTAAGGCCCGATTAGTTTCTAGAATTCCCGTATACACTAACTAGACTAAATACAAGGTTCAGGAATATTAATGACCATCACTTCACTAAAACTAGGTCTAACAAGCTCATCTTTCTTGCATCATTACTTGTACATCATTGTGATTCTTGCCTTCTTGCGATCTTGTGACTTTTGGACCAACATTCTCATACTTTCCTTCATTTTGAAAGCTACCGAACAATCTTTATTAGAATGCTTCATCTTAAACACTTTATGACTTCAAGGAAGACGTTGAGTATCAGAGTAGCGAAAGACTTGAGTGACATGTACTTGAGCTTTCATTATGTCTTTATATTCGTCGATCGAGTATGAGCATGTGGCTATGAATTCGACTCTGCTGGAACGAGGTACCACCACCTTTGTATGAATCTGCATTTATAAGGGTTAGCAATAAAGGTTGTGGACGAATATGGCTTTTTCATTTGTCCGTGTTTGGTTGGATTAACCTCCGGTTATGTGAGGACCGACCTGTGATTAGGTGGATTCAATTTAGAAGAATCTCCTTAACAGGATTCACAGCTTGAAGTATTGAAACCTTTAACACATAAGTATTAGTTTCATCGTACTTGCTTGTTCTCAATACCGGAACGTCTCAAAGCAGACAACACGATAAGAGTGAATCGGTTAGTTACTATCTTATCGATCGAGTCGTCAATTCATGTTCAGCTTTCCTATGCCCAGATGCCTTTTTGAGGCTACCCATAGATATAAGATTGAAAATTGATTTGAAAATCATTTGACGTGTTACTAAATAAAGAGTTTTATAACACGCCAAAAGTTTTATATTTACAAATACATTCGTCAAATCATATACTGAACCAATATTGATATTCAGTTGTCATAAGTTTGATCCGTATAGGATCGCACAAGTCACCTACCACAGTGCTTGTTTGATGTTGGCACTAGAAGGATTTCCATCGTCACCGTAAATACCATGAAGTATCACTCTGATGTTCTGGCAAGATCACAAGGATAAAGCATATGACTCTTTTTATATCACTTGTGTTCATAGTGTATGAACCATAAGTGTAATCTGAAATTGTGTCCTAATGAGATTTATTGATGATCTCTTTTGGTTTTAGACTCAATAAGTGTGTTTTGGTTTTAGTGATTAGAGGCTGGAGCTGACTGCCACCTTTTTAATATCAACTAACTTGGAGTGAGAAAGTCGATAGATAACGTGTTTATCACCGTGAGAAATGAAACAAGAGTCTTTTGAGAGACCTTGAGTGGCTAGGGAGGGTTGTGCATTGCATCACTGGGTCCATGATGACTATTTTCAATACCAAACAACATCTTAGTGTTTCTGATAGCATATGTATTTACCCGCTTTCTGCCTAAGTGTATGGAGGGCTTATTTTTTTAGACCCTTTTATCCTTAAAATTCTTTTTCATTCTTCAACCCCTTCAATGCTTACCAAGACTTCATTACTAAAACCTTGTTGGGATTGTTCCAATGCTAGCTCTGTCTTGGTCGGCATTATTCCCATTCTCACTTTACTCCTTTTTATATCATACCTAAGGACTTCTAATCTAACTATTGGAATGTCCCTAGGTAGATCCCTCTGGTTTTGGCTGGATCATGGAACAAATACCTATCCTTAACCGCCTTATATCTCCATACGAATAAGCACAATTGGTCGGTCTTTGGTATTTCCATCTTTAGCCATAAAACCATTTGAAAATCAATCAAAGGTACTTGTGATATAAATCAAAACATTTGTACCTTGAAAGTTTCATCTTTTCAAAATTCCTCCCCCTTTATATGTGCATCGATATTCAAAAATGTTTTGCACATATAGGGAGGAAGCTGCACTTGAGTCACTTAGATCACCTTTATCAATTGCATAATTTTAATAACATTTTCTCCCCTTATCAAAAATGTCAAATCATTTAATATTTTAGATATCAATTGAATAAAATCAAAGTTTTTTAAGGAGAAAAATGTTATCTTATTAAGCATACTTATAAGAATATTTTAATGCTCCCTCTCAATTCATGAGGGTAGGATATAGTGTTGAGCATATATTTTGAAAGATTTTGAATTTAATGAAAAATTCATAAAAATTGTACTCAACACATATATACTTATTGTTTAACATTACATATATACATATTCAAAAGATATAGTATGAGACTGGACCTGACAAGATTAAAAGAAGTATGACAAAGTCATAATGTCCGCAGCAGTAGTCGGTAGTCAGTCTCAATATTCCTTCTACTAACCAATCCTTCCAAGCTCTGCATGATCTGTCTCTCTAGCAGCAGGTTGTCAATATTTTTCACCATTGTGTGTGTCCGAGTCTAATCCTTGTCTGTCTATTTTCTCTTTGACATGTCTTTGTTATATCACAACATAAAGTTTTGCAGCCTTTCATGGAGAGTATTACGAATAGACTTGAGCGTTCCGTCAAAAAACTTGTAAAGCTCATCAGTTCGCATCAGTCTCTTTCGTTTGATCTTGTTCAGATACATAACCCCCTTTGGATCATATGTTGTCGTGTATGGCTCTTTGATTGAGATTCCATCAAATGTGGTTTGTGGCTTGGTGATGTTGAGCTTTTTCTGATAACTCTCTACTCCAAGTTGTACATCTTTGACCCTTTTCTTAATGACGAGACTTTGAGTAAACATGCATAGTGTAATTACTAAATTAACAATGGCATCTCCAAGGAGGTTAAAGAGCTTGTTCTGAACATGAAGTAGAAGCATATCTTTGATATCATTCAGGTGTAGTCTTGGAAAACCACCTTCTTTGAACATTAAAAGGATCTACATCTAAGTTTCATGCAATCATAAGTAAATACTAATAGATCTAACATTGCATGACATATTAAGTGATAAAGGATAAATGAACTTCACTTGATTAAATCATGCAGTTGAGGCTATTACAAGAGGGTTTTGACACCCTAAAAACGAGCCTAAAGGCTGCCAAAGTCGTCTTCTAAAACTAGGGTTCGTCTCCCAAAAGTTACACACCAAAACACTAAAAATGGATTTGTATATATAATAAAACAAGCGCGACGACGTCGCTTTATGTTCCTGACGCCTTCGTGCCGCAATGGTCTTCTAGGGTTTTTAAAGTTAGCTTCGTTCTGACGCCGTCTAGAATTCCATTACATCGTCGCTTGATGACTTTGATGCCGTCGCTTGTAGTTGGCGACGCCGTCTCCATGTACTGTATGCTTTTCTTCAAGATAGTTGGTGTAGAGTCGTAGTCTTGTCCTTTTCTTCTCCAATTGAGCCCTAGTCACGTGTATTTCCTCCAAATTCCATCCACATGCTAAAAACACAAAAACGAACGATTAAGCATATAATTTAGGCATATTTTCATGATTTAATGACCCAGAAAAAGTGTCTAAAATGACACCTCATCACCCAAGTTGTTATAGAATGAAAGATGAAGGGTTGATTGTGTTACTGCTGAATTCCTAAGCCTGAGTCAAGCTTCTATAAAAGTTAGTCAAATCCCTCTTTAAAGATAATTTCTGTTTCTAAAAATAATTCTCTCTCTCTCTCTCTCTCTTTGTAAACCTTAATTTCATAGATCATATTGATCTTGATCTTGTTATTGTTTTTTGGTGATTGTAATAGAACTATTATCATTTAGATAATAGCTCCATACCTGGTTAGCAGTGGTGGAAATTTATGGTTGTTTCTTGGTAAATTGATTGAGATCAATTTTTCTTGTGATTCAAATTGAGATTTGAGTTTAATAATAAAATTAGATTGTGTTTTTCTACATGGTATCAGAGCCAGGTTGCTCGAAAATCAGTTTTTAAAAAAATGAGGGTTTCATAAAATTAGGGGTTCTTTATAATTAATCAATAGTTTATTTAATTAAATTGATTTTGTTGTTAGATTTGTGATTAATTTTTTAGATCTATAAGTTTTTTGAAAAAACCCTAATTTTGAGAAGTTAAGGTTTCATTATTTTAAGGGGTTTGTTGATCAGTGGTGTTTGTAGGTGATTGCTACTGTAAATCTGCTATTTCTCTAATCATTCATTCTTGGGTTGTATTAGAAGTTCTGTGCTGTTTCCCTAATTTTGAGAAATTAGGGTTTGTGGATCTTGGTGTCTGGGTTATTGGATTGCTACTGTAAATCTGTTATTTCTCTTGACTAAGTGAATCAAGAGTGTAGTCGGTTTGGGTTTGAATTGTCTTCAGCTGCTTATTCTTCAAAGCTCTGTAACACCTCTTTTACTCTTTCTTTAGTTGTAAAGTTGAGTTTGTCTGCCCTTGATCTGCCACTTTAAGTGGTGTAAAAGTCTGAGAACTTCTCTCTTCCTTATTTTCTTTTATATATTCTTTTTTGTTGTTTCATCATGTCTGTGCATAATTCTGATAATGTTGATCAATATGTTGTGGACCCTGTAACTTTGATAAGTAAACTGGATATAAGTGACCCATTGCATTTACACCCTAATGATTCTACTGCTTTAACTGTGGTTTCAATAAAACTTAAAGGGACTGAGTATTATCAAGTGGGGTCTTGTGCTATGCTTTTGGCTTTAGAAGGAAAGAATAAGACTGGTTTTATTGATGGGTCTTGTAAAAGATCAAGTGCAGATGAGGTTCTTGGTAGACAGTAGGATAGGGTTAGTGCTGTTGTATTGGGTTGGATCTTAAACTCTATTTTTGAGGAACTTTTTTAGGTCAATTTTTTTCTAAAAGGGCTAAACATGTTTGGGAAGAATTAAAAGAAACATATGATAAAGTTGATGGGTCTATAATGTTTGGTTTACACCATCAAATTCATACTTTAAAACAAAATGGTTCATCTATTGCTGATTATTATCATAAGTTGAATGCCTTGTGGAAACAATTTGATGCTATGGTTGAGTTGCCTAAGTGTGTTTGCAATGCTTCTGAAAGTTCTAAAAAACATAATCAGTTAATGAAGTTGATGCAATTCTTAATGGGATTGGATGATTCTTATATGCAAATTAGAAGTTCTATTCTCTCCAAAGAAGTCTTACCTGATGTTAGAAGTGCTTATGCTACCATCTCTAGTGAGGAATCTCACAAAGTTACTTCTGGTAGTATTGTTGGTTCCTCACAGAGGAATCATGCTTATGCTTTTGTTTCTAATGTGCCTAACAGAAATAATTTTCAAAGAAACAATCAAAATATTAATAGTGGACCCATACCTAATAACTTGAACAATAATAGATAAGGTGGGGGTTCTGCTTTGGTCTGTGAGAACTGTGGATATAATGGTCATACTATTGAAAGATGTTTTAAAATCATTGGTTATCCTGCTGATTTTAGAAAAAAGAAATATGGGCAGTTTTTTAAAGGAAAAAACATTTCTAATAACAATTCTGTTGGGACTAGTTCATCTTCTGGGTTTACAGACGAATAAATGGCTACTCTCATCTCTCTCATCAAAGACAATAAAATTGGAAAAAATGTGCAGGTCAATATGGTAGGTACTTACTTTAATAATAGTACTGTTTTTCATAAAAACTTTAATAAGTTCTTTTGTTCTAATACAAATTTTAAACCAAAATTGGTTAGTAATGGTAAAATTGTAGATTCAGGGACAAATCAACATATGACTTACACTGATAAGGAATTAGACAATGTTTTTGATATCTCCCATCTTAAAATAAAGGTTGGTCATCCTAATGGGGCAGAGGCCTTTATTTCTAAAATTGGCAATCTTAAGTTTTCTAATGGCTTAATTCTGTATGATGTGTTGGTTATACCTGAATATTGTGTTACTTTTATTTCTGTACATAAACTGGCTAAAGAAAATAAAATTATTGTTGCCTTTGATGAGAATAGATGTTATTTTTTGAACCAGGATTTGAATATGAGAAATGTTCTGGGGACTGGTAATCAATGTGAAGGATTATACTACTATAATAATCAAGGTATTAAAAGTAACCATGGTACTTTTAGATATCAGTGTTATCTGTCTTTGCATGATTGGCACTGTAGGCTTGGTCACCCTTCAGAACCTGTTTTGAATGTCTTAAAAGAGTCTTTACAAATTGATGATAAGGATCAAAATGTTTGTCATGAAATTTGTCAATGGGCTAAGCAAACTAGAGAACCTTTTCCTTTAAGTGATCATACTTCTAAGTTTTTGGGTGATCTTGTGCATTTAGACTTATAGGGGCCTTATAAGGTACTAGTTCTGAAGGGTTCAGATATTTTTTGACTGTTGTGGATGATTACACAAGGGCTGTTTGGGTGTACTTGATTAAATCAAAAGATGAAGTTCCACATTTTATAACTGTTTTTTGTAACTTGATTGAAAATCAGTTTAAAAGGAAAATTAAAGTTTTAGAAGTGATAATGGAACTGAGTTTCTTAATCAAACAGTTAATAAATTATGTGCTGATAAAGGAATTATACACCAAACATCTTGTACTTATACTCCATAACAAAATGGGATTGCTGAGAGGAAACAAAGGCATCTTCTGAATGTTGCTAGATCCCTTCTGTTTCAGGGGGAATACCTTTAAAGATGTGGACTGAGTGTATTCTAACTGCTACCTATCTTAATAACACGATCCCTTCTTCTGTACTAAATGGGAAATCTCCTTATGAGATGATATATAAAAAATGTCATTCTCTCTCTCTCACCTAAGAGTGTTTGGTTGCTTATGCTTTGCTACTACTGTTAATAATAATGACAAGTTTGGTAGTAGGTCTAAAAAGTGTGTTATGATAGGGTATTCTAACTTTAAAAAAGAGGTATAGGTTATATAGTCTTGATAAGCATCAGTTTATTTTTTAAGAGATGTTAAGTTCTTTGAGAATATTTTTCCTTTTAAGGATTCTGGTACTGAAAAAATGATACTACAAATGTTTTTCAAGATATTAATCATATAATTTTTTTAATGTTGAATACCCTAAGATACCCAATGATGATGAGAGAGTAGACCCTAAGCTGAATAGTGACCAAAAGTCATAGAGTGATAGTAACAGCTCTTCTGTGCCTGGTGAAGGTGTGAACACTACTGATTTTCTAGTTAACAATTCTGGAAATGATGCTGATCAGTGATGACATTTTTGCTACACAGAATGAGGAGGTTGCCACACTTAGAGAAAATATTTTTTCTGAGGGTAATTTGGAACAAAATCCGAGTACTTCTCAAGGTGTTCAATCTGGTAGAAGATCTTCTAGACAAAGTGTGTTTCCAAGAAATTATAATGATTTTATTGTTGAGTCTAAAGTGAAATATGGGATTGAAAAATATGTTGGTTATTCAAAACTTAATACTTAAAATTATTGTTTTGTGACTCAACTCAATAAAAACTATGAGCCAAAGTCTTATTTTGAAGCTTCTAAATTTTCTCATTAGACTGATGTGTTAGCCTCACTTTTTAGTGAAGCTGGCGTCTAACACATGAATTGGACTAGTCTTGGACACTAACTAGGAATAGTTTGTTTTTGTTTCTAGCATAAATACCCCTCATGGCTCTCCAAAAGAGGTTGGTGAATCATTTGTGTATCATTTTCATTCTTATCAATAAACACATATTTTCATCCACCCTCTCTCTACTTTCTCTCACTAGAAAAGATGTTTCATCTTATCTTCTTTGATCAACCAAGA
Organism: Tanacetum coccineum; assembly: GCA_026074375.1. NCBI lineage: Eukaryota > Viridiplantae > Streptophyta > Magnoliopsida > Asterales > Asteraceae > Tanacetum > Tanacetum coccineum. Next base: position 25,585 of record BQNB010000731.1, read on the forward strand.
CCCCTCGAATAAGATGGTTTTGTATCGTGTCAATTGGTATCAAAGCTAAGCAGGGATGTTTTTTATTGTGCATGTTTGTTGTCTCGTGTCTAAGCTTATTATAGCTTATTTTCGTAAGTTTTTTTGTTCCTAAAAAGCCTCGACTAGATTTTTGTTGTTTTTGTGATAAAAGTCTCATCCTCCTATTGACTAATCAGTTTTCTTGAGTATCAAAAGGAGGGTTTAGATTATTGTTTTTATCAGTTTTTTGGCTTATTTCAAGCTTATTTCAGACTTATGGGTTAGTCTGGTTTGTGCTTATTCGTCCTTGTTTGGGTGTATTTTTGATAAGAGTCCATTTCCTACTAGTGTTTCATCTCCTTTATTGCATATCAAAAGATGGATTAGGCTTATCAAACTGCTTATTTCGTCATGCTTTAAGCTCATTTAGAATATGTTTCTGTGGCTTAAAACCCCTTTCAAATATGCTTATTTTTGACGCTTATCATTTCTGGAAAAGAGAGACACTGATCCAAGTTTTTAGCTGTGAAAGACCGTTTCTTTGTTTTTTTTGCAAAAAAGACAAGAAAAAGTACAAGGCGAATGATCACTTCTTCTTTGAGAGACGATTTAACAACCTCATAAGTAGAGGCGAATTAACACTCTCAAAGGCAGAGGCGAGTTAACAGTTTTTAAGGAGGCGAGTTAACAGCTTTTACCAGGGCGAGTTAACAACCAAGGCGAGTAAACAACTGAGGCGAGTTAACAACCGAGGTGAGTAAACAACCAAGGCAAATTAACAATATTGTTTACAAGGCGAGTTAACACCCAGACCAAATCGAGTCAACTCGGTATAGACCGAGTTGACCGGGTTAACTCAATTAGTCAGTTTGACCGAGTCAAGTCTCAAACAGTCAACATAAAATGAAAAGAATAGAAGATAAAGAAAGACTGACTCGATTTGAACAACCACAATAATATACAACATCAATTACAATAACCAACTTCAACAAAAACCTACAACTTTTACATCTCAAACCAACAAATCCAACAAAAACCTAACAAATCTAATCCATCTACAACATAAACAAGACTCGAAAAAATTCTAATGATCTCAGATTTGTTTCGTGTTGTGCAATTAATCCAAGACCTCAAAAGATCCATACAACAAATGAAACACTCATCATCGATCTATGTTAAGGTATGAACCCTCATTCGATTTACAAAAATAAAGAAAGAACTTAACAAATCTGTTAAATTCAATCTTTTGTTTCGAATGACACAAAAACAATCAAACATTCGACCCTACCTGAGATCCTCCAAAGGATCTTGAAGCCATCTTTGTTCTTCAATTGGTGCTCGTAACATTTAAACAAGATGTGCACCGAGTCTTTGGGTTGAGATTCGTTTTGAAAAGGGTTTGTATGTTTACTCATTTCGATTTAGTCGAGAAGGATGAAGAAGGTTCAAGATTTAACTTGTTTTGGAAAATGGGGGTGGTTGTAAAGAGGATTAGGTTTAGGTTGTGAGTCGGTTATGACCTAATCTTATGGGATTGTGGCAATATATAGTTCAAACATGGATCAGTACCTAATGGTGTTGGGCCAGAGCTTATTGAAAAATTTGGGCCGTGATTTGCTATTAACCAAAAGTTAGGCTGGTAGTTGGAGTTGGTACGAGCCATATTAGAAATGCATCAATAAGTATTGTAATTGATGGGCCAGATATTAGGGTTTATGGTTTGGGCTGGATTTTCGATTAAAGACATGCTGGGCTGAAAGTCTATAAGTGGTTGGGCTGTGTTATGATAATTAAGCCGAAACGTTCATGGTTAAACTATTTTGGGCTCGTGTTATCGGATTAAGCCGGGTATTAAAACATCTCATTGTCGGGTAAAGTATAAGTGACGGGATTTTATTACTTGGACGGGCCGTGCTTATGTTAATTTATTGAGCCCGATATCCGTTAACTATCATGACACATCAACAAATCACGAACAACAACACAACAAACACAATACATTACACTAAAAACGATCCTTATCAAAATTCACCTTCATTCATAATGGCTAGTATTGAATTTAATGACTACGGGGTTCTTGTCCGATGTTATTTATTTGGAATTGAAGTAATATTTCACGGGGAGTGTACTTATTTCGTCTTCGGTTCTTTCTTTCCCCACAACAAAGATGACTTGTGTTAGTGATGAAGACTTGGATATCTAGTTACTTTTGTGATTCTTTCTCTCTATACCCACAAAGTAGCTATCACTTTAAGGAGTTACGTTGTAGTACTCAGTGTCTCACGTCGTTGAGGAGATTTCAAGTGGTGATGTATTTTTTTTATACTTTTTGGGTGAGTATATGGTACTCAAAGATTTGCCTCTGCACCGTTCCTTCGTCACGTGGATAGTACAAGATTAAGTCACAAGTCGAGGATTTTGCTTCAATCTCGGGTTTGTTTTATCGGGTTGTCTCCATCATTGGTCATCAATATTAGCCTACAGAATAGATAAGGAGATTTAGATCGGGTTGATCAAGAGATATTTGTAAAGAGAGCACTGACATCTTCTCACAGAGTAATGCTTATGCAATCACGGGTTATGAAGCTAAGTAAGTTGTTCCAGTTGGCATATGATGTATACACGAGTAGGATGATTCCCCAGTTAGTCATCATCTTGGAGGAAGAAATGTGTACATCCGGTACTTGGTTTTTTTATGTTACCATTTTGATGTTACCGTTTTGACTACATAGAGGGATAAATTGCTTACACTCGGGAATTAGTTGACTTTGGTGTAGCAAGTCTTACCATGTCTTTCTAGGAGGGAGAAAAGTGCATTTCCGTGTCTTAATTGATTTTGGTGCTACGTTTTTGACTTCGGAAAAGGAATAAAGTGTGTACTTTGGCATAAGATGTACACATGAGTATGATGATAGCAAGTCATACCATGTCTTTTCAGGGACTTCAGAAAAGGGATAAAGTGTGTACTTCGGGACTGGAATGCTTTCTAAGTGAGACGATGTTGATTATATCACCCCTCCCACAGTGTATTCTAAATAAGAAAGGAGGTCCTTAAGAAGACTAGTGTATTAATTCTTATTAGTCTCAGGGGTGTCTGTTTGGGAGGGAGCTGAAGATTTCAACAGTATGTTCGTCTACAAGCTGAAGAAATAAAGTTGGAGTATTCAAATAGATTGTCGAAGATATTCTCAAGGAATACTGGACTTTATTCTTATCATTTTTATTTATTTTTGCTTGTAGGGAACATTGTAACCAATTCACGTGTGACACCATATTGGAGGGAGATTGTTAGCCTTACTTTTTAGTGAAGCTAGCGTCTTACACGTGAATTGGACTAGTCTTGGACACTGCGTACCACACAAGGATCATTTATGTTAACTAGGAATAATTTGTTTTTGTTTCTAGTATAAATACCCCTCATGGCTCTCCATGTGTATCATTTTTATTCTTATCAATAAACACATATTTTCATCCACCATCTCTCTACTTTTTCTCACTAGAAAAGATGTTTCATTTTATCTTCTTTGATCAACCAAGACCCCCCGAATAAGGAGATTTTGTATCGTGTCATGATGCTATGAATCAAGAAATGGATGCCTTACTTAGAAATGGTACTCGGGAAATTATAGATTTGCCTAAGGATAGAAAAGCCATAAGAAGTAAGTGGATTTATAAGATTAAGTATAAGTCTAGTGGTGAAGTTGATAGATATAAAGCTAAACTTGTGGCTTAAGGTTTTGGTCAAAAGGAAGGTATAGATTATGAGGAGACTTTCTCTCCTGTTGTTAAGATGGTGACTGTCAGGTGCTTGTTAAATATTGTTGTTTTAAATAACTGGCTTGTGTTTCAACTTGATGTGAATAATGCTTTTTAGTATGGTGATTTAGTTGAAACTATTTACATGAAACCACCTGAAGGATATCCTTCAGGAAATAAAGTTTGCAGACTTAAGAAATCTTTGTATGGTTTGAAACAAGCTCAAGACAGTGGAATGCTAAATTGACTTCTGCCTTAATTGAAAATGGGTTTAGTCAGAGTAAATCAGATTATTCTTTATATATAAAGTCATATAAGGATGTTTTTCTTGCTTTACTTGTTTATGTGGATGATATTATCATAAATGGTAACAATGTTGCTGAGATTGAAAAATTTAAAGTTTATCTGAAGTTTAAATTTATGATTAAAGACTTAGGTAAACTTAAATATTTTCTTGGCATTGAGGTGATTGATACTGACAAAGGTATTTGCTTTAATCAAAAGAAGTATGTGCTTAATTTGTTATCTGATTATGGTATGCTTGCATGTAAACCTGCAAAAACTCCTTTAATGTCTAAACTTGCTCTTTCTAATGAAGCTTCTGATAAAGATCCTTTTGATAATATCACTGATTATCAGAAGTTGATGGGTAAACTCATTTATCTAACTAATACAAGACCTGACATATCATATGTTGTGCATTGTTTAAGTCAGTTTATGCATTCTCTTTTAAAGTCTCATCTTAAGATTGCTTTCAGATATTGAGATATCTCAAAAGCTGTCCAGGTTTGGGCATTTATATTATCAAGAATTCTGGTTTGTCTATAAATGCTTATTCTGATGCTGATTGGGCTAAATGTACTGTCACTAGAAGATCTGCTATTGGATACTGTTTTTTTGAACAATTCTCTTGTTTTTTTGGAAAAGTAAGAAACAGACTGTTCTCTTTAAATCTTTAGCTGAAGCAGAGTATAAAGCTCTTGCTTCAGTTACAAGTGAAGTTATTTGGATTTTGAAAATCTTAAAAGATTTAAACATTGAAAATCTTTTGCCTGTATCTCTTCATTGTGACAACAATTCAACTATTAAAATAGTTGCCAACTCAGTTTTTCATGAAAGAACTAAACACCTTTAAATTGACCTTCATTTTGTTAGAATTTTTTTGAAAGGTGTTGTTAAAACTGTTAAAATAGATTCTGCAAATCAAATTGCAAATATCTTAACTAGGGTTTGATATATTACAACATAAATTATTTGTTGAAAAACTTGGTATGTTTGGTATATACCAGGTTGAGACTAAGGGAGGATTTGAAATATATAGTCTCATATCCTGGTATCATAGTTCACGGGCTTATTGTGTCAATTGTTGTTTTTTAGTGTTTAGCTTTGAGGATTACTTTGGGCCCAAGTTGTTATAGAATAAAAGATGAAGGGTTGATTGTGTCATTGCTGAATTCCTAAGCCAGAGTCAAGCTCCTATAAAAGCTGGTCAAATTCCTCAGATAATTTCTGATCTCTCTGTTTCTAAAAAGGGTTTTTGGCTTTAAATAGCCACGTACTTTCTCAAATATACCCATATGGTACGTGTACTAAATTTATTGCCCATATCATACACGAACTTTGCATTTCGTGTCAATATGGTACGTAAACTGAATTTTCCACCTGTTTAACAGGCTAAACGCTTACGTGGCATCCTAACACTATTCATCATCTTCTCAAATGTACCCATATGGTACGTGTACTAAATTTAGAATTTTTTTTGCAAAACTTTAAAAAAATATTTCGTACTTTTTAAAAAGTAAAATTGTATAAAATCGTTAAATTTTTTTTGAATTTTTTAATTTTTTTCAAAGGAAAACGTTTAGTTTTTTTTTATATTTTAGATTTTTCTTAACTTTAAAAAATTGTTTTAACTTTTAAAATTTTAAAAAAAATGTTTTTATTTTTTCGAAGAAAACGGTAAAAATGTTTTAATTTTTTAAAATTTTCTTAACTTTAAAAATAATTCCGTAAGAAAAAAAATTCGATTATTTAAAAAAAAAAATTTAAATTAAGATTTTAAAAAGTACAATTTTGTTTAAAAAAAGTTGTAAAAAAATTAAATTTTTTACGAATAATAATGTAAAAAAAATATTTTTTAAATTTAAAAAGTACAAAAAAATGTAAATTTGTTTACAAAATTAAGTTCTAAAAAAGTGCGATTTTTTTTAATTTTGTAAAAAAAATTACTTTTTTCGAAATAATGAAAAAAAAATATTTAAAAAGTTAAAAAAAAAATTCCTAAAAAAGTAACCGGTTTTACAAGTAGCCGGTAATAAATGTACCATATTGACACGAAATGTAAAGTTCATGTACCATATGGATAATAAATTTAGTACACGTACCATATGGGTATATTTGGAATTGATTACTTGTACTCATGCTTGAAGGCTTGTACATTTATTTTGTATGTAAACATTACATGAAGTTAGGGTTTTGATATAAACGTTAACGTTTGAAATTCGATTTGATATAACATTATAGAAAGTACGTTAAATAAGTAACGTATGATAAAATAGAGTTTAAAACATATTGCTTGACATATTATAACATTTACTTGATTTTAAAGGTTGATAGAGTTGGCATTGGTGGTTGCGTGAGCTCGTTTACTTAAGAAATGCAAGTTACGTTGCATACTGAGTGGAATAAAGCAAAAATATTCTCGTGAAAATGGTTGTACTTAATTTAATAAGTAGATATTACATTGATGAAAATTTCATCTAATTAAATAGATAGATAATTACATTGATGAAAATTTATGGGTTGTTATAGTCTCCCAACCTTAAAAGAAATCTCGTCCCGAGATTTAGTTAGATGTTAGAGTGATGTTTGAAAATAGATGTGGATACTTGGCACGAATTTTATCTTCGCGTTCCCACGTAAATTATGGTCCTCTTTTAGAGTTCCATGTTACTTTGACTATAGGAATACGACTTCGTCTCAGTTGCTTGACTTCTCGATCCATAATTTCTATTGGTTCTTCCACAAAATTGAGTTTGTCATCGAGCCAAAGCTATTTTATTGGAATGACGATGGATTCATCATATAGGCACTTCTTTAGATTAGAAACGTGGAAAGTACTGTGAACACTACTGAGTTCTTCAGGAAGCTTAAGTATGTATGCCACTAGGCCGACCCTTTTAAGGATCTTAAATGGTCCAATGTACCGGGGGTTAAGCTTTCCTTGCTTTCTGAATCGGATTACACCTTTTCGAAGTGACACTTTTAACATAACACGATCTCCAACTTGGAATTCCAAAGGCTTTCGCCTTATATTGGCATAACTCTTTTGTCGGTCTTTTGCAGCTTGCAAGCATTGTCGAATTTGCACTATCTTTTTAGTGGTTTCGTGAATTATCTCTGGTCCAGTGAGTTGAACATCTCCAACTTCGGCCTAACAGACAGGTGATCTACACTTTTGACCATAAAGTGCCTCGAATGGTGCTGCCTTAATACTAGCATGGTATATACTTGTGATTACATAAGTATTATACAACCACATAGGCTAGAAGATCTATCTAGTATCAGATCCTAACACTATATGTTATGTGATGTGATATTGATGTGTGGCCTAGTCAGGAGGGTTACTTGCAGGTATCCATGGCTTGATATAGAGGGAAAGAGATTTGGTATGATCCAAGAGCGATTGAGGTCGTCTGGTTAGTGTTTTAGTTTTTAGTTGGATTGAATTGCATGTTAGCTTGAGCTTGTATGTTAGTTCCATACTATTTGTCTCTCTGGTAGGGATGAAATGTGTTGATTTGGTAAGGCGGTCTACAATGACCCAAATTGTGTCATGTTCGCTTGATGTTTTGAGTAGTTTTGTAACGAAGTCCATATTTATTCTTTCACATTTCCATGTAGGAATCTCTGGTTGTATCAGTAAGCCGGATGGCTTCTAACATTCTACTTTAACTCTAGATCATGTTAAACACTTGCCAACATACTCAGCGATGATCGCTTTCATGTTAGGCCACCAATAGAGTTTCTTTAGATCCTCATACATCTTGTCAGAACCTGGGTGGATGGAATATTTTGATTTATGTGATTCCTGCATGATTAAGTCTCTCAAATTACTAAAGAGTGGTAACCAACTTCGATTCTTGATACATCAGGTTCCATCAGGACGCACTTTAAATGCTTTGTCCATTCCTCGTAGGTTCTCAGCTTTGATGTTCTCTTCTTTGATCACCTCGGTTTGGGCTTAGAGAATTTGTAATGGTAATTTTGGGTGAAGGGTCATAACTAATGATCTAACTCGGAGTGGTTTGATTTGTTCCTTCCGGCTTAAGGCATCTGCTACAACATTTGCCTTTCCAGGATGGTAGCGAATCTCACAATCGTAATCTGTGAGCAATTCTAACCAACGGCGTTATCTCATGTTTAACTCTTTCTGATCAAGGATATGCTAAAGACTTTTATGATCAGTGAACACAATACACTTTGTGCCCTACAGATAGTGTCTCTAAATTTTAAGAGCAAACACTACTGCTCCTAATTCAAGGTCATGTGTGGTATAGTTCTCTTCATGAGGCTTGAGTTGTCGGGATGCATATGCAATAACTTTTTCTCTTTGCCATTAAACCTCTACCCAAACTTGGATGTGATGCATCACTGTAATTGACAAAATTATTGGTTCCTTCTAGTAATGCTAAGTTGAGCTTCACATAAGCTTCTGTTTTTGGCAGTTGGGAAGCCCGACTCTTGGTTTTTTCCCACATATATTCTTGTTTTTCTGGGTTAATTCAGTCAAAGACTTTGCAATCTTCGAAAAATCGTTGATAAATCTCCGACAGTAACCAGCGAGTCCTAAGAATTGGCGTACTTCTGTGGGTGTGGTAAGAGATGCCCAATTCTTAACTGCTTCAATCTTGGCGAGGTCAACGTGAATTCCTTGACTGTTAATCATGTGCCTAAGAAATTGCACGATACTGATCCAGAAATCACATTTGGAGAACTTTGCATATAATTCTGTTTCTTCTAGTAATTACGGATTATTCTTCAGGTGATCTGCGTTTCGCTGTTTTCTTGGTTACCGTGAGTAGATTAGTGAATATCAATCGATGAAAACTATCACAAATTTATCCAAGTATGGTTTGCACACACGGTTCATAAGGTCCATGAACACAGCAGGCGCGTTAGTTAAACCAAATGGCATCACTTGGAATTCATAGTGTTCGTACCTTGTTCTGAAAGCAGTCTTGGAATCTTTTCTTCCTGACTTCAGTTGGTGATAGCTAGGATTAAAGTCTAATCTTTGAGTAAATACTTGAACCTTGAAGTTAGGTTGAATAAAATCCATCGATCTGGTAATAGGTAAACGATTCTTATAGGTGAGTTTATTCAGCTCCGATATCGTTATACATTCTGAAAGTATCCGATCTCTTCTTTTTAACAATTATTGATAGGGAGCTCCCCGGGCGAAGTAGTACTTGGTGGATAAAACTCGGGTCTGCTATAACTCTTGAATTTAGTTAGATAGTTCTTGGCATTTCTGAAAAGCTAATATGTAGGGGCTAGGGCTATAGGTGTTCGCTACCTGGAATTAAATCGATTTGAAATTCTATTTAGACGACTGAGTTAGTCCAGGTATATTTTTAGGAAAGACTTCCGAAAATTCTCTAACTATCGATATATCTTCCAGTCATTTTTCGTCTGACTTCTTCTCTATTACTTGGGCTACGAAAACTTGATATCCCCTGGATATATATCTTTCGGTTTTAATATAGGATATGAGGCTTAGTGGGATTTTACTTCGATCACCTCGGATGATCAAAGTTTCACCGTCGATGGGGATGTGTACGACTTTCTCGTCACAGATAATTCTAGCATGATACTTGGATAACCAATCCATACCAATGACAATATCGAAACTACCGAGTTTAATTGGCATGAGATCAATTTCGAAAGGTTGGTTTCACAAAATCAGAGTGCAACCTTAGATAACGGTATTAGTGCCTACTAGGTTTCCATCGGCCATTTTAATGTCATAGGTAGTATCTAGTGTAATTGGTGGGATATTAAGCATAGAAGCAAGAGATATAGATACAAAACTTTTATCGTGAAGACTAATCTAATAACATATTAGATGAGAGGGAAAGAGATTGTTTTAGTGAGAGAAAGGGTTGGATGAACACTTAGAGAGAGAAAGTAACCATATATTAATGTGTGTAAAAATGAGCAACCAACCACCTCTCTAAGGCATGGAGAGGTGTTTATATATTTACAATGGATGGTGGGCTTGGGCTTGCATGGGTTTATCCATGGGCCTTTAGATAACTAGCCCACTAAGTTTTTAAATATTTCTATACGAGCTATCTACCGATATTTATCAAGTGACCGAGACTTTTTTAGGAATTTTGTATTCCTAACAATCTCCCCCTAAAGGAGGTCACTTCATGTTACAAAAACTTAAACCTTGCATACTATGCTGAGTCTTCATTCTTGTGCTCGCAGACTTCATTTTCTTTTCTTTTTCTTGTGAATATGGTGTAGTAATCATAGACTTTAGGCTTGAGCTTGTTCATTTAGTTTGGACTTGACATAAATATGTGATCTTTAGCATCTTGAGATCATCAACCAAGCATAGTCTCGTTTTGCCATCTTATAAACTTTGCCATCTTGTGAACTTGTGACTTTTGGACTGACATGCTCATACTATTCTTGATGTTTGGAAGCGAGTGTAACCATCTTCCTTGATATTCTTTAACTTTAACACTTCGTCACTTCGAGAAAGACGTTTAGTATCTGAGTGACGAATACTTTTTTAAAATTCTTTGACTTTAATACTTCGTCACTTCAAGAAAGACGTGTGGTATCAGAGTAGCGGAAGTCTTGAAACATGTACTTGAGCTTTCATGGTATCTTTATAACTGTCGGTCGAGTATGAGCATGCGGCTATGGATCTGTGAGTCAGCTGGAACCAAGTACCTCCATGACCATCTTTATATATTCCTAAAATAAAATAGTTAGCAACAAAGCAGGGGGACGAATATGGCTTTGTTATTCGCCCGTGTTTGGTTGGAGTAACCTTCAAATCTGTGAGGATCGACCTGTGATCAGATAAATTCAATTTAAGAAGAATCTTCTTGACATGATTTCCAACTGTAGTATTGAATCTTTCTAACACATATGTATTAGATTCATCGTACTTAGCATGTTCTCATTATCAGAACGTCTCAAAGCAGACAACACGATAAGAGTGAACCAGTGAGTTACTGTCTCACCGATTAAATAGAAAAATTGATTTAAAATCAATCAATGTGTCACTTGCTAAAGTGGTTTTGTGACACATCGAGAGTTTCAGTATTTCAAAATTCATCAATCGTAGATCCATAACCTGGAACAAGTTTGATTCATATAGAATCGCACCATTGTTGCTTTCCAGTTGTTCACAAGTTTGATTCATGAGAATCGCTCAAGTCACCTACCAAGAGCTTGTTTGATGTTGGCTCAAGTAGGATTTCCATCTTCATTGTGAATGATATCACTCAGATGTTTTGGCAAAATCACAAGGATAATGCGTAGGACTCTTAATATATATCTTGTTATTCATATTGTGTGACTTAGCAAGCATAATTTGACAAGTGTCCTAATGAGATTTATGGATGATCTCTTTTGGCTCTAGACTCAATAGTGTACTTTGTTTTTTATTGATCAGAGGCTAGAGCAGACTGCCACCTTTTCAATATCAACTAACTCGGAATGAGGAAGCTGATAGAAATGCGTGTAATCTATGTGAGAAATGAAACAAGAGTCTGTTGAGAGACCTTGAGTGGCTGGGGAGGGTTGTGCATAGCGTCACTGGGTCCATGACTGTCTTCAATGTCAGACAACAACTTAGTGTTTCTGACAGATTATGTATTGACCCGGTTTCTGCCTAAGTGTATGGAGGGCTTCTTTCTTTTCACCCTTTATCCTTACATTTATTTTTCATTCTTCAATCCCTTCAATGCTTACTGAGACTTCATAACTAAAACCTTGTTGGGTTTATTCCAGTGTTAGCTCAATCTCAGTCGGCATTATTGCCTATTCTCACTTTTCTCCTTTTGTATCATACCTAAGGACTTCTACACTATCTAGTGGATATCCCTGGGTAGATCCCTCCGGTTCTGGCTGGATCATGGGATTTGAATACCTATGCCTAACCACCTTATAACTCCATAAATTTAAGTACATGGTCGGTCTTTTGGGTATTCCATCACAATCAAAACCAAAATCATTGAAAAGTTTAATCAAAGTGTTTGATATAAATATCATATGTTTTACTTACTCTTGAGGGTGTTTCATCATCCTAAAATGCTCTCCCTTAAACATGTGTCACCCGTAATCGTTAAGTACATGCTAATAATCGTAGTACATGTTAAGTTTAGAGTGCATTGAGTCCATTTTATATGATCACATTTCAATACAAATTAGGGTCATTTTAATCACATTTTCTCCCTTATCCAAAATGTTAATCCCTTGATATTTTAGATATCAATTGATTAAACGTTCGAGGACAAAATGTTACATAATAACTATCAGGAACATTTTAATGCTCCCCCTCAAAGTATGATGGATATGATATAGTGTTGAGTACGAAATTTTGAAAGATTTTGAATTTTGTGAAAAATTCTTGAAAAATCATCGTACTCGAACACCACATAAGCCTAAGTCTTTTACTACTTATGTACATATTCACATGTTTAATATATACAAAGATTTGACCTCAATGATGAGAACGTCATATGATGAAATCATATGGTCCTTTATAGCTGCCGTAGGTCTCCTTCGTATAATCTCCTACCAACGTACATTTCTAAACTCCTCATTAACCTTCTTTCTATCAAGAAGTTGTCAGTCTGATCTTTCTCTGTCCAAGCACTCTTCGGCATTGCTTTAACTTTCTTTCCAAGATACGAAAGTCTTTGCTTCAGACTTCGAGTATGAAACATATTCATATACATATGTAACTTGAGCTTGTGTGGTTGGTGATGTCGGTGTTGATGTTGTCTTAGCTTCCCCCTAAACCAGCAATCCTTTCTTGAGTAGATTCAGAACTTTCTTGCAAGCCGCATCAAGCAGTCTTGATGTATAAAGCCCAGATATCCAAAGTATACAATTAACCCTTTCAAGAATTTGATACCGCAACACCAAAGTCAATTAAGTCCCAGATGAGCGCATTTCTCTCTTCACGATAGTTATGATATAAATTGTAACACCAAAGTCAACTAAGTCCCGGATGTAGACAATTAAATCCCTATGTGTACCTCTTTTATCAAATATTTCTACTCATTTTAAAAATAAGCTTAGAGATTGACCGGTCGGGTAAAACAGTAATTGAATCAGACATAATTCTTCTTACGTTTTAAATAATTATAGTCCCAACACTTCCCCCTGGGGACTCAAATGATGCATACTGACTAATGACGAGATGTCTCTTCTACCATGTGATTGAAATAGTACACCCGAAAGATTCAAAAAGACCTAAAATTAAAAGAAGCTAACCTCAAAAGACAAAAGAAGCTAACCTCAAAAGAAGGCCAAGGACACTATCAAGTATACATCTACTTCTTCCCCCTTGCTGGTTTTGATACTCGGAATCAGCAAAACTTTGTACATACACATACTCGAGATCGTGTTTTAAGAATATATAAGCCTAGATCTTGTTAGCCTTAAAGTATGGTGACAGACACGGAATTACATTAGTTTATTTATAGCATGACACATAGGGACTAATAATGACAAGCTACGATAGTTGTGTGTCACTAGGACTATAAATACCCCCTACATACTTCCATGGAGGAGTGAAGCTCACTTTTGTAAAAGTGTATGTGTGTGTGTGTTTTCTCTCTACCACACACACAACTTCCCATCTTTCTTCCTTTATTCTCTAATAATATGGCTACACATTTATTTCACTTTATCCAACCTCCAGATCTGTTTTAATCCCTGATTTCATATGTCATTTACAATCTACAATTGGTATCAAAACACATGGGATGATTAGCTAGATTGTGTGTTCGTTTTCTTGGTTAGATTAGATGAAAAGTTTGGTTTTTAAAGGTTTATGGTCTCATTCTTGACACTCTTTGATTCTCACGATTGTGGTGTTAAAGTTGGTGTTTTTATTGTTGTTATAGCCTTCTAGGATCAAGTTGTGGTAATATAGGAAGCACGTGTTATGTTACAAAATAAACACAAGCCTTTGTATGGTCATTAAGTAGACCATGCCCAAGAATAAATTCCGGTTGAGAGGTCAAGTTTCCTTTTTGAAATACCTGCCTTTAAAATGAACACCGGGTTGCTATCAAAAATAATAGCAAGCCATTTGGCATGTTTTGAAAACATTTGAACTTCTGCTCGAACTACATTTACACCACGTATCATAATTAATAGACATTTTTAAGACCAAAAATGTTATCGATTTTAGAAACATGCCATTATTGCCCTCTTTTATATTTTTCCTCAATTTTTAAATTTTTCTTTGGTTTTTAAAAGTTTATAATTTTGTATTTTGTTTTTATAAAAGTTTTCTAAAAATAAAAATCTTTTTGGTTTTTATGATTTTTAATATATGCATATTATACATGATATATGAATAGGTACCACCACTATTCTACAACTTCATCTATGCCAATGTGGTATTTAGAGTCTCCCTGCAGTAAAACTTCGCATTCCCCGCTTGTTGATTAGAAACATAATTCTTTCTCTATGCAAGGTCATTATGATAAGAATGTCGCTAGTTGATACACCGTATTGACAAAATAATTTCGATCCGCCCATTCTCAACATGCTCCATGATAAAGTAAAATATGATGACTATATGCTCGACCTAGAATGTTGAACATAGTTGCACTAAGGCAATAGCGCTTTTGTTATCACACGTACATATGGAAAATTTATTGGAATCCAAGGCCATAGCGGTAAGTTGTGATCTCATCCAAAGGATTTGAGCACAACAGCCATGAACATAGCAATTATAATTCAGCTTCCGTAATTTGGATAACGCAGTTTGCTTTATTCTGCTTTTAATGACCAGCTAAAAGTCTATCTCCCAAGAACTGCATACAACCAGATGTGCTATGACGTGTATCTTGACAACTAGCATGATCCGCATCTGCAAATGCTGTTAGAGAAATTGAAGAATCCTTCGGATACCATAGTCCCCGATTAACAGTTCCTCTTAGATATTGAAAGATCCTTTTTATCACATGTAAGTGCTTTTCGGTAGGTCGGGCCTGATACCAGGCACACATGCATATAGCAAATTGTAGATCAGGTCTACTAGCTGTAAGATAAAAGAGGGTGCCAATCATGACATGATAATGTGATGGATCAACAGCTTTTCCTTCTTTATCCTCATCCAGTTTGGATTTCTTCACCATGGGAGTATCCACTGGGTGATAAGAGTTAAAATCGTATTTATTTTAAAGATTCAAGTGGCATTAATTTTTCCCTGGTTAATAAAGATGCCTCTGGGGACTTTGAGAAATCAGTAGTCCCTAAGAAAAATGAGATTTTGAGCCCATCATTGACAGCTTAAATTTTGAACACATGATTTTAGTCAAATATAGGACACAGAGTTTCAGTGTAGAAGCAATTAAAAAAAAAAAGTTTTTTTTTATTTAAAAAAAAAATTAAAAAAGTTTTTTAAAAAAAAAAAAAAAAAAAAAAAAAAAAAAAAAAAAAAAAAAATTAAAAATTTTATAAAAGTAAAGATAATATCATCGACATATATTTATACCAGAAGTAATTCCTTGCCTTGCCTACAGATGAACATAGTAGGATCCACTGAGCCTTTAGAGAAGTCTTAGGATATCAGGAATGAAGACAACATGTCATACCACACGCGTGAAGCTTGTTTTAACCCATAAAGAGCTTTCTTTAGCGTACACGTGATAATGGGTATCTGGATCCCACAAACCCGTCCGACTGCTAACATAAACCTCTCCCACAGATTATCATCAGAAACGCATCCTTCACATCATTTGTAGACGACCAAGTACATGTGAGCGACAAATGCAGAAAAATCCTTATAGCCTCTAATCTGCAACAGAGCAAAAGACTCTTCAAAATTAATTCCCTCTTCTGACGGAACCACGAGCTACTATCAACATTGTGTCTTTAAATACCTCCAGTTCATCTAGCTTCACTTTGTAGATCCACTTCAAAGTAATAACCATAACTTTATTTGGTCGGGGTACGAGCTCCCATACTCCAAGGTGTTCGAACTCATTGAGTTCTTCTTGCATTGCTTCGATCCAGCAAGATTGAGTGAAAGCATCTTTATACGTCTTGGGTTTAACAGCAGTGAGAAATGCATCGTAGTAACAGAAAAGAGCTTGCTCATGTAATTGCATCCTTTTGGAAACTAGTCTAGCGAGTTCACCGATTTTATTTTCAAGTGGGTGATCCTTAGTCCATTTGCTATTGTGTTCAGAAATTTGGTGATCGGGATGCACAATTATATAAATAATATCCGATGATGAAGATTGATCAGAATGAACTTCTGGAATTAGGATACCAAAGTACGGATCATTACCCATATGTGCAACTTCAGTATCATGATTGTCTTCTTTAACAGCGTTAGGAATGATGGGAGGATGAGTTTCGGGTGTTGTTTGAGAGTTACTTAGTGATGGTGCATCTTGGTCAACATTTGTTGAAGAAGGTGAACCAGTTGATACAGCAGGAACTGGAGCTTCTACTTCATGAATTCGAGCAATGACTTTAGGGGCTGGGTAATCAACACTGGGTGGAGGAGTGAGTAATTCATCAAACAGCGGTTGAATCAAAAGATCCCAATCATTTCTTGAAGGTGGTACAAATGGTGTTAAAGGAGGAGGGTTTGGCACGAGTCCTGAACTGATTGTTGTAGGAGTCATTTCATGAAGTACGGGTCCTGAACTAAT
The DNA here is from genome assembly GCA_026074375.1 of Tanacetum coccineum. NCBI lineage: Eukaryota > Viridiplantae > Streptophyta > Magnoliopsida > Asterales > Asteraceae > Tanacetum > Tanacetum coccineum. The sequence goes on from BQNB010000731.1 coordinate 42,276, forward strand.
GTGTTCAAAAGCCATTGAAGTTAGCTCATCAAAATCTACATGAATTGTTTCAATGATTCGTCTGGTACATCGATTGTAAATTTAAAATGCTTTCTTTGTGGGTGCATAGCCAATGAAAATACCAATATCCGCCTTCGGTTGTAACTTACCCAAGTTCTCACTATCATTCGTCGAATAGCAGAGTGCACCAAATACATGGAAAAATGATAAGTCAGGAAGTTTGTCATGTAAAAGCTCATATGGTGTTTTACTATGACGAAGATGTACGATGGAATGATTTTAGGTGTAATATGCGGTAGCAACTTCTTCTGCACATAAGAATAACAGACCTTTTGCATAAATCAACATTGTGCAGGCAGCTTCAATTAGCGTATGATTACATCTTTTAACGATACCATTTTTTTGTGGAGAGCGAGCAACAGATGTTTCATGAGAGATTCCCACCTTCTCATAATATTCACGCAAAGTTTGATTAACAAATTTAGTTCTATTATCTGTTCTGATTCGTCGGACAGGTACTTTCAGCCGGACTTGGATCATCTTGAGAAACTTGATTATGATATCTAGAGCTTCATCTTTTGACCTTAAGCACTTAACCCATGTAAACCGAGAGTAATCATCGATAATGAAGAGGATGTACTTCTTTTAATTAACACTTGTGACACGCATTGGTCCACAAAGATCCATGTGTAGAAGATAGAGTTTTTCTTGGTTGGTGTCTTTAGATTTAGGTTTGTAGGGTTTCTTCTTGCTTTTGCCCATTGCACATGCAGAACACGGATGGTCCTTTTCAAACTTTAGCTTAGGAAGACCTCAAACAAGACCATGTCTAGCTAAATGGTTGATTACACCAAAGTTCAGATAAGACAGCCGTCGATGCCATAGCAGGACATAGTCTTTGAGGCCTTTGACAAGAGACATATAGGAGAGGACACCATCATATCTCCAAGAGACAGAGTATATATATTGTTTCCTCGAGATTCGGTCAAGAGATCGACACCTTCTTGATTATGAATGAAGCAGGTGTGTTGTCGAAAAGCAACTTCAAGGTTTGAATCACATAATTGCCCAACGAAGAATAAGTTGTGTCCAAGTCCTTCTACGTATTAAACCCTTGATATCGTAACATTCCTAATCTGATAGTCACCATATCCCAATATCTTTGCCACGTGATCATTTTCGAATTTGACTGTACCCAAAAATTTATTGACGAAATTGGTGCGCTGAGAGCGATCTCCGGTCATATGTTTGGAGCAGTCGGAGTCCAAATACTAGAGAAAAATTTGGATGACCTGCATTCATCAAAAGAGGAAGATGGAACATCGGAAACTATGGATCCCCAAGATTGATTGGGTTCCTTTTTGTTAGCAGATACAGATTTAAGAACCTTAGATTTGCTAACATGAACATTAGTTTTAGATTTCCTAGGTTTCCTTGAGTAAACAAATGTTACGACAGGCTTAGGTGTTTCATTTTCTAGAGAAGTTGGTTTCCTAAGGGGCACTTCGGTAGTTATGGTAATCCTAGTTAAAGGGCACATATTTCCTACTATAGTGAAGGTCTGACCAGTAGGTCTCCAAGTGTATCCTATATTTGTGAACACGTTTCTTGTTGGTTTCTAAACTTTTCCCTTTGAATTTTTCTTAACATATTTAGAGTTAGTACGAGCATTCACATGATTGATAAAATCAAGAACACACAAATCATGATTATCAGAAAGCATGCAACCATCACACTAAACATATTTAAGTTCAGAACTCGCATTAAGCTTGGAATGCTGCACATGAGTAGTTCCTTTAGGTGCAACAACACAGTCTTTATTTTTCAAACTAGATTTAACTTTCCTAGGGTAGGCTTCTACTTTATTCTTCTGAGTACTACTTGGTGTTTGCTGAATCTTATCTTTCTTTGTATTGCTGAAGGCTGTGATCCATTAGCACTAGTAGACGGTTTTACTCTTGTAGAAGACAACATAGGTTTGTTATAAACTAGGTTTGATGTAAAGGCTATTTTTGTGATTGTGTTTCCTGAGGATGTGACGGACTTAGTGAATCTAACTCTTTTATTCTTGTTCTTTGGGGTCGTAGCCACTAATTGTTCACCAGAGTTGTTGATACTAGGGAAGGTTTTACTGATGTTTGTAAGCAACTCCTGAATTAGTTTAGTATACCTACAAGTAGATTCTAAAGAATGATCTAGAGGATAATTAGCTTTAACATGATCAACTAGATCCCTAAGAGCTGCAGCTTCTTCCTGAGTGTGCTTAATATAGGCAGAGTGAGCTGTTCTTTTATTCAACAATTTAGGGGTTATTGGTTCCATATCAATCTTAAGCATCTCTAGATTAATAGTGTGTTTCGTAATAGCTTTATCAACTAGAGCTTTTCCTTTAAGTTTTCTTAAGTCATCCTTGAGAGTTGTAATTTTCAAAACTTTTTTCCTGAAGACTAGCATTTAAATCGGAGATTTCCACAGACTTTAAATTGACTTGATTAATTAAATCATCACATTGTTCTTTTGATCGAATATGTGCTGGTTTAATCGAGTCATAAAGTCGCTTATAGGTCTGTTTCAAATGCTCATTCTCAGCAATAAGCTTCGACACCCTATGATCCAATTCAATATTTATTGTTTCAATCTCTTCTAAGTCCTTTTTAATCTTATCTTCATACATTTTTCCACTTAGAGTTTTAATTCCCTCTTTCAACTTCTTTATGACTATGTATTTTTCTTGGGACTGAGCTTTCAATTCATTTAATTCAAACAATTATTCAAAACTTAGAGCACTTTGATTTGAAACGGAATTGTCCCTTTGAAAAATTTCCTGATTATGTTGAGTATCAACTTCTAAAGAGATGCAATGTTTTTCTAGAGTGGTAAAACTTTTGAACAGTTTATCGTAAATCTCTTTTTCAATGAAATCCTTTTTGTTGAGAAGCTCAGTCTCAAGTTTGAGACACTTTTCACATTCATGCACATTCGCAGAAGCAATATCCACAAAAGAATTCACAATAGTGTTCACGATATCTTTGCTAACAACTTGTTCCAAGAGTCATTCGTTTTCGTTCAAAACTTGATTCATTTTAACTTCAAATGTTTTTGACTCTAAACGATGTTGTTCCATAGCCTGTTCCATTTGATGGAAGACATTTTGGACTTCAGAAAGTTCATCAATCAAATATTGATCGAATGTATTAAATAAGTCCTTCAGAGCTTTTACAAATGGAATTATTTCATCCCTAAAACAAGCTTTTGTTTGTTCAAATCCCCCACAAGCCTTCAGTGATGGATGTGGGTATGGTTCTTTCTTTGACAACCACATCAAAACAAGCAAGATGGTGTTTAAGTTTTTTCAAACTTGTATTAACCATGCTGACTTTAGAAAGTTCTTTTGGAACCTCAACTTTGGTGGGTCTACTAGAAAGAGTAGGATCTAGAGAATTTACAGAATTATGAGACCAAAAGGCTTGTTCAGCAGATAATTTAGTTTGTGGAAGAAATCGTGTTTCAAAATCTTGAGAAAGTTAGTTAAGGACAACATAATCGACTGGTGTAGTATTGACTTTCTTTTGAAACATCATAGGATCCTTTTGTTTTAAAATTATTTTTGAACGACTCTCTTCAGCAAGCATTAGGGTCTCTTCGGAGTCAGGAATCACAATAACACTTGTATTCTTATTAACATTACCATCATAAAGATTTGGTTCCAACTTCTGAGCTTTCTTTAGATAGAAAGGATTTTAAAAACCTAGAGCTTGTTTAGTGGTATGATCATAGAAAAACTGAGGTTTCGTCAACATGTGAACAGTTTGTGCAGGTTGATCTCATTTAAAAACAATATTATATTGCTATTTGATTTTCTTTTCTAACGCAATCACTCTATCAATGTTCCTAGATTCTTCTTTCTCAAAATCATTTTTCAGAAGAGTGACTGTTTGCATTAAAGATTCCTTTTCTTTTAAATGTTCATAAAGAGTTTCTTTAAGACGATCAATCTCTACAGACTGTGCACTTGAATCTGAAACGTTATTATTACTCCTTAAATCAACATTCTGTCCTTCTTTCAACACTTTACCTTGTTCCTTATATCTTTCAAGCTCAGCAGTTAAAGTTTCATTGACACTTTTATTTTCCAGATTTATCTTGGTACAATTAACTACTTAGGTTTTTAGTTGTTCAATCACAGTTAATATCAGTGCATCTTGTTGTGTAAAGGAGTTAGAATTCTGAACAGCTACCTGTTTTAATTCAATCACATACTAAGAATAAGGAATGATATTGCTATCACTGGTTATTTCAGTCTCTGAGTGGTTCACAACATTCGACTGTTCAGAAGACGGAATCGCCTGCACAACTTGATTGATCATATTATTATTCATATTATCACTAATACTAGCAATCAGATATTGAAATCTACTTACATCAAATGCTTTTGTAAGCAAATCTGCAACATTCTTGTTAGTATGAGTCTTAATCATTTGAATTAGGTTCTTTTCATTCAAATCTTTGATGAAGTGATGTTTAATTTCAATGTGCTTTGTCTTTGAGTGAAAACAAGGTTCTTAACTATGCATATAGTACTCTAATTATCAATATAGATCTTTGTATGCATAAAGTTATACCCATAATCCAACAATTGATTTTGAATCCAAAGCACTTGGCTACAGCAACTTAAAGCAGCTGCATATTCACCCTCTGTTGTGAATTAACAACCATAGTTTGCTTCTTGCACTGCCATGAAATCAATCTACACCCTAGGAATTGACAACCTCCTATTGTAGACTTCCTATCTATGCTTGCTCTTGCATAGTCACTGTCAGTATATGCCACCAAATCAAAAGGTGAATCCTTAGGATACCAAAGGCCCAATTTAGGTTGATGATATGTGTTTAATCACATATCATTTTTCCTTAATATAATGAGCCTAAAAGAAAAAAAATATATGAAAAATGCATTGTATATGTGTATTTTGTGATTTATGTCTTGCAGGTAACGGATATATCAAATATGGACAAAAACAAGTTAAAAAGAACAAAACCTGAGCACGAGATTAGAAGTGAGCAAGAAATCAAAGCCGAAGGCGTATACATCCTTAATGGGCCAACTCGTACCCATTTTATTAGGCCATGTCAGCCCATTAACATGGTATCTATACAAAATATAAGCCTTTTATTAAATAGCCTTTATAACAATCCATAAACCTAATCCAGGCCCAACAAAATCCTAGCCCAAGTGAACACTCCCAACCCGGGTCAAAGTTATACAATGGGGATCAAATTTCACTGTTTATCTCCCCCAATTTCCCTCCTATTTCACCAAGGTAAATCCACGTACCTAATCTCTAATCTATTTACACAAGTACTTCTAGAAGCCTTATCCCTGACACCCTCTGACACTCAGTATGACACGCTGGCAATCCTACAAGCTGTGATTGGTGGATGAGACGTGTACTAGATCCAAGGGCTCTAAATGATTGCGTGGGTATTGGTCAAGAATCAAAGGCTTGGATTAGAAGATTGGGATGCTCCTCAGGCTCTAGATCCTTCTTCTTTAGGCTATAAATAGAGGTCTCCTCAACACAGAGAAGGGGGGAGCTTAATATAGTTTTAGTAGCTTTTTAGTAGCTTAATGTAATTTTAGCTTATTTCCTATTTTTCTTAAATGTAATCTCCCTTTTAAACTTTGTAATCTGTTTTAGTATTGATAAAATTTAAGTTTCAGTTATATTGTGCTTTAAATTTACATTTTACTTTTTGCTTAATATGTGTTTTGAAATGACCTAATAAGCTCATTAAGCTGTCTTAACTATTTAAGCTATTTCTTATTCAGTTTGGCTCACTTAAAGCTAAACTGAATAAGTCATTCTCTCAATTCATTCAAAACTGTTGAATAAGCCATTTGGGAAGATAAGCCAGAAATAGAAGGGCTTACAGGGCTTATTCATAGCTTATTCTATAAGCTAGCTTGTAGATCTAAGCTTGTAAAAGCTAATTAGATAACTGTTTAGCTAGGATCAATGTACTTCTTCTTTTATTCTTTTCTAGCTTAAATATCTGTTTTGCTTATCTTACTGCTTATTGCTTGCTTATTGCTACTTAGTTGTGCTTATCCAGCTTTAAGATTGCTTAATAAGTCTAATGTGTGGTCTTGAATAGTTTAGCTCGAGTTTGGAAATAATCTGTCTATTTTTTTGTTTATTGCTTATTATGATAGCTTATAGGATTGTGCTTATTTGTCTTAGGGTATTGCTTATTTGCACTTCATTTTCATAGTTCTCGATCTGTTTTGACAAATCAGGGCTTAATTTGATTTGTTCCAGCTTATAATTTAGATTTTAGAATTTTAAAGGGGTGTTTGGCACTAGCAGTACTAACTTAAGTTAGTACTACTAGCTTGTTTTTAAGTCATTTAGTCAATTTAAATAAGCTCAAGTTTAGTATAAGTAATAGTTTTAATGAGTTTTAAATTAGTTTTGTTAAGTTTTCAAGATAGTTTAATCAAAATCCAAGTCTTCTAATGATAAAGGTCTTATAAACTGCTTATTTTGTGAATTCTCTTAAAAATCTATTCGAGGTATGATTTTGTGAGCTAATATGTTTTTTGATGCATAATTGCACTTATGTTTTGAGTCAAAAGCTTTAAGAAAACCTTTAGAGTATTTTTTGTTAAAAATAGTTTAGTGGTACTAGTGTTTTAAGGTCTAAGTTTGCAGATTGATTTAGGCTTATTTCCTAGTTTAACTTAGATTCATTTATGTTGAATATATCATATTATAGTCTAGCATTAATCCGTTTTAAGTTTTTGGCTAGTCATAAGTGTTTGAGAGTTTTAAAATTAAGTCTGCAAGTAGTCTAAAAAATCAAAAAGCAAAAAAAAAATTAGTATAGTCTATCATTTTTATGTCTTATTTTCTAGCTTCATCTCTTACCCAATGTTCTTAATTCAAGCTTATTTATATTCTTCAATTATTATTCTAGGTCTGTTTTAAGTTCTTAAGTCTTTTTCCCTTAGCTTATTTTCCCTTAATGCTAGCTTTTAGATTGTAAAAAGTTGTGTTAGCCTGTTTTAAGTGTCAACTGTCTTATAGCTTTAGATGCTTATCAGCTTACTATGTCTGCTTTTATTTAATCTTTAGTGCTTAATGAACCAAGGGCTTAATTTATTTTAAGCTTTCAGTCATTTCCTAAAGCTTTTAAGTCCTTATTTTTAGCTTTAAATCTGTTAAAATTTCCTTCAAGCTTTTGTCTTAGTTATTTGTCTTATTGCCCTTTTGATGTCTTTAGCTTATTAAGCTTGATTATACCTAGTAGTTTCTTTAGCTTATTTAGTCTAGCTTAGGATCTGTCTTAGCTTTTTGGTTTTGCATTAGCTTATTAAGTCCATTAGTTAAAGTAGTTATAGCTTATTAAGTCATTAGTCTTGATTTTCTAAATCTGTCACTTTCTGTTAGCTTTTTCTAGCTTATTTTAAAGTTTTGGAAATAAGCCCTTCGTAAAAGTTTCTTATTTTAGCTTAAGGTTTAGCTTTTTCAAAAAGAAATTAGAAAAAAATGTTTTGTCAAAAAGAAAGGTCACAGGGTTTGAACCTGTGACCTCTCCTTCACAACACCAACACCCTTACCAACGTTCCCTGGGGTCTTTTTCAAACAAGTCTTGCATCATTTAAATGTTATAGGTTCTATAGGAATTAAGCTTATTAAGCTTATTTGAATTTTACCAGCTTATTAGTTTAAGATTTTTGAGCCATTTTTCTTTAAAAACCTTAGGAATAGTAATAAGCATTTTTAAGAATTTTCTCAAATTTTTATAAAATAGTTTAGTAATTTTTATTAATTTTTAGATTAAAAGTGTTTTTAATTGTTTAAAAATATAAAAAAGATACAAAAAAAATATTTTTTGTTTTGAAAATTATTCTAGTGCATTTAAGTTTAAAATTTAGCATTTTTAATTTTTAAGTTTTAAATTTGAGTTTTTTGGTTAATTAGTCGCGTTTTTAATTCTCGTTAACGTTTTATGCTTAAATCTCTTAATTGCTTTAATTGATAATTTAGCTTATCTTTATTTCCTTTTGCGTTAGTAGAATTAAAATCAAAATTCAAAATATTTAATATTCGAGCATCAAACAAAATATCGTTGCGGACTTCAAATTCAACTCTTGTCGGGATACGACATCCGGGAGATAAAAATATTGTTTGTCCTCAAGCAATTTTTTATTTCAAACGGGATTCTGACTATACTATAATTAATTTGAGATATTTAGGATATATATTTTATTATATATAAACTATTTGGATCGAATCAATTTTTTGGCGCGCTGCCGGGGAGAGGTGTACGGTTTTCGCGAAGTATTTGAAGTTAGTGCCTTGAAGATCCTTCCTCGTGAAGTTATCGTTTATTACTTTCTAATTTTCTTTTATAAAACCATAAAAATACAAAAATATTTTGCTTTCAAATTTTAAAATACAAAAAGAAAAAATTGAAAAAACAACAATAATAACCATTGAGTCACTTGTGAAAACGGCTCACCTTTATATTTACAAACTATAAGAGAGGTTTAAGGAGGGCCGATCCAACAAACTTCGACCCGAAAGGAGAAGGTTTTTAAAAACGCTTCGCGCTTACCCACTCCTCCGTTTCTTTGTGCGTTTTTCTAGAGAGCTACCGTATACTTGTTCGATTATCGGTTACACAAATATTTTCATTCTATCTTGTTTTTAATGCATGAGCACTCGCTCTTCATCTTCTAATCTATTTTCTCTGCTTAGAGACCCCGAGAGTCTTATTCGACGAAGGAATTTAGGTGAACCGTTATCTCTTTACGACTTCGAAGAAGTTATAAGCATTCCTCATAATAATATGGGACCGCCTCCTGCGGGTCCCCCTCCTCCACCAAATAATGGTCCACCTCCGATGGTGAGACCTAATGGGCCAGCTCCCCGATCGATGGAAGAGTTGTGCCAACTGTCTATAAATGGACGGGGCGGACCAATTGCCCCGATTCCAATTCAAGCAACGAATTTTGGACTTCGTCATCACATCATACAACAAGTTCAAAATACTTCCCAATTTCACGGGTTACCGAGCGACGATGCCAGTAGGCATATTGATAAATTTTTGGAAATTACTCAACATATGAAGCAAAATGGGGTCTCCAATGACACCTTTCGTTTATCTCTTTTCCCATGTTCCTTGACGCATCACGCTATCGCATGGTATGATCGCCTTCCAAGGAATTCCATCCATTCTTTTGACGAAATGATGAGGAAATTTCTCTCGAAGTATTTTCCTCCTTCAATGGTGACCAAATTAAGGAACGAGATCATGAAATTTGAACAAAAACCGCATGAATCATTATTCAAGGCATGGGAGCGTTACAAATTGTACATTGATCAGTGTCCTAACCATAACATGCTATTAGTTACACAAATTCATACATTTTATAACGGTTTGACATTAAGTCATCGGGACACCATCAATGCTGCAGCGGGAGGAACTTTTATGCAAAAGATAGCGGAAGAATGTTACGAATTGATCAAGAACATGACCGCTCACCACAACCATTAGGACACTTCAGCAACTCGAGATGAGATGTCGAGAAATATCTCTTCTACTACTTCTACTGAGAGTCCTGAAGTTGTTCGACAATTAGAATTAATGAATACGAATTTTCTAGAGATAATGAGACAAATACAATCGGTCAAATCTGTTAGTCCAAAGTGCAAGACTTGTGGTGGTCCCCATTCTTTTACCGAGTGCCCAACCGTCGATGGCAACACGCTTATGCTACTACGGGTAACTACAATTCGAGGGGTAATTCCTACCAACCACAAGGTGGCCGTAATTTGCTTAACTATCGCTCGAATAATTACCTCGGACCACCCGGTTTCAATCAACCAAATGTGCAAAATACTCAAAACCGATACAATCAAAATCAAAATCATGGGAGTTATCAAGCTCCGAAGAATCAAAGAAGAGGGCAAAATTTCAATCAAGGAAACAACAATTATCAAGCTCTGAATTTTCAAGCTCCAAATTATCAAGCTCAAGTAGGACCTTCAAATGAGTTATCAAACTACATGAAGAGTAATGAAGCTACTTTAAGAGCAATGCAAACTCAAATGACTAACATGAAGACAGAATTGCGAAATGAGTTCAAATCTACGATTGATGCAAGAACTAATAAGATAGAAAATCAAAATAATCAAATAATTAACATATTAACTAATATGCAAAATCAAAATCTCTCGGGTTCGAGATCACTTCCTAGTAATACCGTTGCTAACCCGAGAGGTGACATGAAAGTTATTACCACCCGAAGTGGTGTTGCTTATGATGGACCTTCGATTCCACTTACTCCTTCTCCTCTTCCGAAGGAAGTGGAACGTGAAACCGAGGCGACAACGGATAAGATGAAAAATACAAGTTTAGGAAGTACCGCACACGTCCAACCTCCGATTATCTAAGATCCGATTCCGGAGCCCGAAGTTGCTTTGAAGCCTAAACCTAAACCGCCAATACCTTATCCTTCGAGGCTTAACGACCAAAAGCTCTGTGAAAAAGCTAATAATCAAATGTTGAAGTTTCTTCAATTATTTCAAAGATTACACATCGATATTAGCTTCGCGGATGCTCTTCTTTATATGCCGAAGTTTACTTCTACGTTTAAGAGTCTTCTATGTAATAAGTAAAAGTTGTTCGAATTAGCAAGTACTCCATTAAATAAGAATTGCTCAGCGGTGCTCCTTAGAAAGTTGCCCGAAAAACTTGGAGACCCCGACAAATTTCTCATCCCGTGTGATTTTTAGAGCTAGATGAGTGCTTAGCCTTAGCCGATCTTGGCGCTAGCATTGATCTAATGCCTCTTTCCATGTAGAAGCAGCTTTCGCTCCTAGAACTCACTCCGACTAGCATGAAACTTGAGCTCGCAAATCGTACTTTTGCTTATCCAAAAGGTGTCGCCGAAGATGTTTTTGTTAAAGTAGGAAAGTTTTATTTTCCAGCCGATTTCGTTGTAGTTGATTACGATGTCGACCCTCAGGTTCCTCTCATCCTCGGGAGACCTTTCTTGAGGACGGCAAGAGCTTTAATCGATGTATATGGTGAAGAACTAACTCTTCGAGTCGATGATGAAGCCATTACGTTTAAAGTCGGGCACACTTTGAAATACTCCCGTAATTACGAAACGGTTAATCAAGTCAATGTCATAGACGTTGCCTGTGAGGAGTATGCTCAAGAAGTGCTTGGATTTTCGGATGGTTCGACAAGTGGCAATCCCACTCCTTCGGATCCTATCATCGCTTCTTCTTCCCCCTCGTTTACTCCTTTTGAAGGACGAGATTTTATCTTGGAAGAGATTAAGACTTTTCTATGTACCCCAAAAGAACTTTTTAATTTGGATGACGATTACTACGACATGGAGGGAGATATTCTTTACCTTGAGAAATTGTTGAATGAAGATCCTTCTTCGAATCTCCCTCCGATGAAGAATGACGACCATAAGCAAGTTGATGTTACTATGACAAAGCCTTCAATCGAAGAATCACCGGAACTCAAGCTTAAGGATTTACCGTCTCATTTAGAATATGCATTTTTAGAAGGAACCAATAAATTACCCTTCATAATTTCTAAAGAATTAAAAGATGAAGAAAAATCCGCCCTTTTAAAGGTTCTTAAGTCACACAAACGGGCCATCTCATGGAAAATTTTCGACATTAAAGGTATCGACCCTAGTTTTTGTACTCACAAGATCTTAATGGAAGACGATTTCAAACCGGCGGCTCAACATCAAAGAAGGGTGAATCCGAAAATTCATGAGGTTATCAAAAAGGAAGTTATCAAACTCCTTGATGCCCATTTGATTTATCCTATCTTCGATAGCCCGTGGGTGAGCCCCGTTCATTGTGTGCCTAAAAAGGGTGGCATGACCGTAGTTGAAAACAAAGATAATGAGTTAATTCCTACTAGGTTAGTTACAGGATGGCGCATTTGTATTGATTACTGAAAGCTTAATGATGCCACTCGTAAAGACCATTTCTCGTTACCTTTCATGGACCAAATACTAGAATGTTTCGCAGGGAACGAGTACTATTGCTTTTTAGATGGATTCTCCAGATATTTTCAAATTCCTATTGACCCGCAAGACCAAGAGAAGACCACCTTCACTTGCCCTTATGGGATGTTTGCCTATCGACGTATGCCTTTCGGTTTATGTAATGCTTCGGGCACGTTCCAAAGGTACATGATGGCTATTTTCCACGACATGATTGAGGAAATAATGGAGGTATTCATGGACGATTTCTTGGTCTTCAGGGATTCTTTCTCATTATACCTCTCCAATTTAGACAAAATATTAAAACAGTGCAAAGATACCAACTTAGTTCTAAATTAGGAGAAGTGCCATTTCATGGTTAAAGAGGGCATTGTCCTCGGCCATAAAATTTCAAAGTCCGAGATTGAGGTCGATAGAGCTAAAGTTGATGTTATAGCTAAAATCCCTCATCCGATTTCCATTAAAGGCGTTCAAAGTTTTTTAGGTCACGCCGGGTTCTATCGTTGATTTATCCAAGATTTTTCTAAAATCGCCTGGCCAATGACCCATCTTCTAGAAAAAGAAACCTCGTTTAGTTTCTCCAAAGAATATATTGAAGCGTTTAATATACTTAAGAAGAAGTTAACCGAAGTCCCAATTTTAGTTTCCCCCGATTGGGACCGACCATTTGAAATTATGTGCGACGCTAGTGATTATGCGGTATGTGCAGTCTTGGGGTAACGTAAGACCAAACATTTTCAGCCTATATACTATGCAAGTAAGACCATGACAGATGCTAAAACACATTACACGACTACGGAAAAAGAATTATTAGCCGTGGTGTATGCTTTCGAGAAATTACGACCTTACTTAGTCTTATCAAAGACCATAGTGTATACGGACTACTCGGCTCTCAAGTATCTTCTTGCTAAGCAAGATGCTAAACTGAGATTGCTTCGGTGGATTCTCCTACTCCAAGAATTTAATGTCATTATTCATGATAAAAAAAGGAGCGGAAAATCTCGCGGCCAACCATTTATCAAGATTAGAAAATCCTCATCAAGAGGATCTCGAGAAAAAGGAAATTACCAAAACATTTTCTCTCGAGACCCTCAGAATGATAACTTTGCATGGTGATTCTAGTACTCCGTGGTTTGCCGACACTGTAAATTACCATGCGGTAAATTTTGTAGTAAAAGGGATGTCGTCCCAACAAAAGAAGAAATTCTTTAAGGATGTTAAACATTATTTTTGGGACGACCCCTACTTGTTTAAGATTTATGCGGATCAAGTGATTAGACGATGTGTTCATAGCCAAGAAGCCGTTGATATCCTCACGGCTTGCCATAATACCCACCGGGGGACATCATGGTGTGAACTACACTGCTAAGAAAGTCTTCGATTTCGGTTTCTATTGGCCGAGAATTTACCGTGATGCCCACGACATGGTAAAGTCTTGTGACTCATGTCAATGTCAAGGCAAAATCTCGCAAAAAGACGAAATGCCTCAAAATGCAATTCAAGTATGCGAGATCTTTGACATGTGGGGCATTGATTTTTTGGGACCGTTCTCGTCTTCTCGAGGGAACAAGTACATTCTTATGGCCGTTGACTACTTGTTTAAATGGCTTAAAGCAAAAGTACTCCCCACTAATGATGCCTGAGTCATTGTTAAATTCTTGAAATCTCTTTTTGCCCGATTTGAAACTCCTCGTGCTATAGTTAGTGATCACGGTACTCATTTTTGCAATGACCAATTTGCAAAGGTCATGCTTAAGTATGGAGTTACCCACCGTCTTTCTATCGCGTATCATCCACAAACGAGTGGACACGTAGAGGTTTCAAATCGTGGTTTGAAACGTATTTTAGAAAGGACCTTAGGCAAAAATTGAGCTTCATGGTTTGATAAGGTAGATGATGCATTATGGGCCTTCCGTACCGCTTTCAAAACACCCATCAGGTGCACTCCATATAAGCTCGTGTACGAAAAGGCTTGCCATCTTCCATCGAACTTGAACACAAAGCCTATTAGGCCTTAAAGCATTGTAATTTTAACCTTAAGACCATGGGTGATCACCAAAAAGTTCAAATGAATGAATTAAATGAACTCTGGGATCAAACCTACGAGAACTCTTTAATCTACAAAGAGAAAACAAAGAAGATTCATGACTCCAAGATTAAGAATCGGGTTTTCAATGTTGGTGATCAAGTTCTTCTCTTCAATTCTTGATTAAAGATTTTCTCCAGCAAGCTCAAAACCCGTTGGACCGGACAATTCACCGTTGCTCAAGTTTTCCCTTATGGAACCGTCGAGTTATCTCAAACCGACAGACCAAACTTCAAGGTGAACGGTCATAGACTTAAGCACTATTTTAGAGGGGATATACTACTGATGGTTATCCCGGATCTCCAAACTTTCCCCATGGACCACTAAATTCGGGGTCGAGTCAGGCTCATGACTCGGTTAACAAAAACAAGCGCTTCGTGGGTGGCAACCTATGCTTATCCTTAATAATAGTATATTAGTATAATAATTATGAATAAGTGTGATGTGAGGAGGATCGCCTCTTCCTTTCTCGTGTTTCATGTTTTGTGTTTTATGTCTAGGATTGCCCGGATTTTAAAGGCTCTCGTGCTCGTGGTTTTGTCCATCGTTCACTCGATCTTCAATCCTTCTCATTCTTATATATGGGAATCCAATATCCTAGATCTTATTGATTAACGTTTATCTATTAGCATAATTAATAAACAGCTTTAGATTTGCGTAGAGACCCCTTAATATTTGGATTATGCCTTGAAATTAGTATGGGGGTGACAGTCTCACATTGAGGATAATGTGTAGTTCTATTATGGGGGGAATTTTTCGATTTGATCTTACTTGCATTTGCCTTGTCTTTACGTAACCCTGTTTTTCCACCAAAAATAGCAAGAATATGCCAAAATTAAATTTTTTTCAAAAATAAAATAAGTGTTTTGACACGTAGTTTTGTCTTTTTAAGGAATAAATTTTGACTTGATCGAGCATGTTGCGCTCTAGCTTGCCCCTTAACTTATATAAATTTAAGCTTTTGCTAGTCTTTTATACAAGAAGCTTTAAAATGCGAGTTCTAGCTTATAAAAAGCCAAGAGTTTGCAAGTTTCCATGATAGACTTTAAATATGCAAAGCTTGTTTTATTAGACTAAGCATTCGCGGATCTTTTTAGTAAAGATTTTAAATTTGCGAATGAAAAATGATAGAGTTTTATATAAGTTAGATGCTAAACATAGAGTAGTTGGATCTCTTTAAAGCTCATAGAGGTTAATTGTGGCTTTTTGCTCCCATCAGCTTAATAAACATTATATAATTGTTGAATAAATAAAGTTGCTTTGGTTTTTGCGATTCTTAGTTTAAATCACTTCGTAGAGATTCCTTCTGGTGAAAGTAAGGTACACATCGAGGTTTTGTCAGTGTTGTGGGGAAATAGGCTACCAATTCCTGACGGCTCGCTACCGTTGTCTAGGTAGTTAAAAGACCACAGGACTTAAAATTTGGCTATAATAATAATAGTTATGTAATAAACCAAAGCCGAAATAAGACCACTACCTCTTGCCGGCTCACAACCGATGTGGTAGTTGTTTAAAGGGTGGAGGTAATAATTATAATAAAAAAACTGTGGGCTGATAAAAGTTTACTGCCTCTTGTCGGCTCATAATCGATGTGGTAGTCTTTAAAAGAAAGCCCATAGTAAGAATAATAATTCGAGACTGATAAAAGTTTGCTGCATCTTGCCGGCTCACAACCGATGTTGCAGCCTTCAAAAAGGTCGAGGATCACCAAGGTCGAAATAAGACTCCCGAACCATGGTCGACTCGCATACTAATGTGGAAGTTGTTTAAAGGACCGATGTTTAATAATGTTGCAATAATAATAATAATAAAGCCAAATTTCGACTCCGGGGTTATCTAAATAAAGCCTCCGTCTCTAGACTCGTAGTTGAGTTGTTTCGGATGAAATAAAAAGGATAACCCCTAAATCATGCGAAATTAGAACCTTAATGTGGACCTTATTCTCACCATATCGTCTCTTTTGAAAAGGATTTCAAACTAATTATGGTCTAAATCGGGTTTACTTTATATAAATAAATAAGGCATTAATTTATTTGTCACCAATAAATAAAAATAAAACCCTTAGAGAATTTTAGGAACAAGGGAGTAGAAAGTAGCTATGCATACACAATTAACATTTATGAGTATTGTTAGCATCTTAACTTGTATTTAACAATAATTTCGTTTTTAAGCTTGGTTTGGGGCAGGTGAAAAATCAAGGACGATGAATTTATCCTTTAAAGTCTCTTAAAGTTATGATATGTATGAATAAATGAATAAAAATGGGAAAACACGGCGCTTTTCAAAACTAGTGATTTCTTAATCCTCTTAGATGAACACTTAGCTACTTTTCAAGGTAATTAGTCTAGGGGGTTGAAATTTTTAGTTTTCTAAGTGTGTGTTTATGACATTGCGTGAGGACACGGCAATAGCTTAGTATGGGGGATTTTTTATATGTGTTTAATCACATATCATTTTTCCTTAATATAATGAGCCTAAAAGAACAAAAATATATGAAAAATGCATTGTATATGTGTATTTTGTGATTTATGTCTTGCAGGTAACAGATATATCAAATATGGACAAAAATAAGCTAAAAAGGACAAAACCTGAGCACGAGATTAGAAGAGTGCAAGAAATCGAAGCCGAAGGTGTATACATCCTTAATGGGCCAACCCGTACCTATTTTATTAGGCCGGGTCAGCCCATTAACATGGTACCTATACAAAATATAAGCCTTTTATTAAATAGCCTTTATAACAATTCATAAACCTAATCCAGGCCTAACAAAATCCTAGCCCAAGTCAACACTCCCAACCCAGGTCAAAGTTATACAATCGGGGTCCAATTTCACTGTTTATCTCCCCCAATTTCCCTCCCATTTCACCAAGGTAAATCCACGCACCCAATCTTTACTCCATTCACACGAGTACTTCTTGAATCCTTATCCCTGACACCCTCTAACACTCAGTATGACACGCTGGCAATCCTACAAGCTGTGATTTTATGGATGGGATGTGCACTAGATCCAAGGGCTCTAAATGATTGCGTGGATATTGGTTAAGAATCAAGGGCTTGGATTAAAAGATTGGGACGATCCTCATGCTCTAGATCCTTCTTCTTCAGGCTATAAATAGAGGTCTCCTCAACACAGAGAAGGGGGAGCTTAATATAGTTTTAGCAGCTTTTTAGTAGCTTAATGTAATTTTAGCTTATTTCATGTTTTTCTTGAATGTAATCTCCCTTTTAAACTTTGTAATCTGTTTTGGTATTAATAAAATTTAAGTTTTAGTTATATTGTGCTTTAAATTTACATTTTACTTTTTGCATAATATGTGTTTTTGAAATGACCTAATAAGCTCATTAAGTTGTCTTAACTATTTAAGCTACTACTAATTCAGTTTGGCTCACCTAAAGCTAAACTGAATAAGTCATTCTCTCAATTCATTCAAAACTGTTGAATAAGAGATTTAAGAAGATAAGCCAGAAATGGAAGGGCTTATAGGGCTTTTTCATAGCTTATTCTTTAAGCTAGCTTGTAGATCTAAGCTTGTAAAAGTTAATTAGATTCCTATTTAGCTGGGATCAAGATACTTCTTCTTTTACTCTTTTCTAGCTTAAATATCTGTTTTGCTTATCTTACTGCTTATTGCTACTTAGTTGTGCTTATCCAGCTTTAATATTGCTTAATAAGTCTAATGTGTGGTCTTGAATAGTTTAGCTTGAGTTTGGATATAATCTGTCTATTTTTTTTAGTTTATTGCTTATTAAGATAGCTTATAGAATTGTGCTTATTTGTCTTAGGGTATTGCTTATTTCTACTTCATTTTCATAGTTCTCAATCTGTTTTGACAAATCAGGGCTTAATTTCATCTGTTCTAGCTTATAATTTGGATTTTAGAATTTTAAAGAGGTGTTTGGCACTAGCAGTACTAACTTGAGTTAGTACTACTGGTTTATTTTTTAGTCATTTAGTCAATTTAAATAAGCTCAAGTTTAGTCTAAGTAATAGTTTTAATGAGTTTTGTTAAATTTTCAGGATAGTTTAATCAAAATCCAAGTCTGCTAATGATAAAGGTCTTATAAACTGCTTATTTTGTGAATTCTCTTAAAATGCTATTTGAGGTATGATTTTGTGAGCTAATATGTTCTCTGATGCATAATTGAACTTGTGTTTTGAGTCAAACGCTTTAAGAAAACCTTTAGAGTATTTTTAGTTAAAAACAGTTTAGTGGTACTAGTGTTTTAAGGTCTAAGTTTGCTGATTGATTTAGGCTTATTTCCTAGTTTAACTTAGATTCATTTCTGTTGAATATAGCTTATTATAGTCTAGCATTAATCTATTTCAAGGTTTTGGCTAGTCATAAGTGTTTGAGAGTTTTAAAATTGAATCTGCAAGTAGTTTAAAAAATCAAAAAGCCAAAAAAATTAGTATAGTCTGTCATTTTTGTGTCTTATTTTTTAGCTTTATCTCTTACCCAATGTTCTTAATTCAAGCTTATTTATATTCTTTAATTATTAATCTAGGTCTGTTTTAAGTTCCTAAGTCTTTTCCCTTAGCTTATTTTCCCTTAATGCTAGCTTTAGATTGTAAAAAGTTCTGTTAGCCTGTTTTAAGTGTCAACTGTCTTATTGCTTTATATGCTTATCAGCTTACTATGTCTGTTTTTATTTAATCTTTAGTGCTTAATGAACCAAGGGCTTAATCTGTTTTAAGCTTTCAGTCATTTCCTAAAGCTTTTGAGTCCTTATTTTTAGCTTTAAATCTGTTAAAATTTCCTTCAAGCTTTTGTTTTAGTTATTTGTCTTATTGCCCTTTTGATGTCTTTAGCTTATTAAGCTTGCTTATACCTAGTAGTTTCTTTAGCTTATTTAGTCTAGCTTAGGATCTATCTTAGCCTTTTGGTTTTGCATTAGCTTATTAAATCCATTAGTTCAAGTAGTTATAGCTTATTAAGTCATTAGTCTTGATTTTCTAAATCTATCACTTTCTGTGATATTTTTCTAGCTTATTTTAAAGTTTTAGCAATAAGCCCTTCATAAAAGTTTCTTATTTTAGCTTAAAGTTTTGCTTTTTCAAAAAGAAATTAAAAAAAATGTTTTGTCAAAAAGAAAGGTCACAGGGTTCAAACCTGTGACCTCTCTTTCACAACACCAACACCCTTACCAACGTGCCCTGGGGTCTTTTTCAAACAAGTCTTGCATCATTTAAATGTTGTATGTTCTATAGGAATTAAGCTTATCTAGCTTATTCGAATTTTACCAGCTTATTGGTTTAAGCTTTTTGAGCCATTTTTCCTTAAAAACCTTAGGAATAGTATTAAGCATTTTTAGGAATTTTCTCAAATTTTTATAAAATAGTTTAGTAATTTTGATTATCTTTATTTGCTTTTGCGTTAGTATATCTAAAATCAAAATTCAAAATATTTGATATTCGAGCATCAAACAAAATATCTTTGCGGACTTCAAATTCAACTCTTTTCGGGATACGACATCCTCAAGCAATTTTTTATATCAAACGGGATTCTCACTATACTATAATTAATTTGAGATATTTAGGATATATATTTTATTATATATAGACTATTTGGATCGAATCAGTCTTGGTTCTTAAATAGATGTTTAAGAGCTGAGTGATCAGTGTAAACAATAGTTTTTGATAGTATAAGATAGGATCTAAATTTTTTAAATGCAAAAACTACAGCCATAAGTTCTTTCTCAGTTACGGTATATTTTTGTTGAGCTGGATTGAGAGTTTTGCTTGCGAAGTAGATTGGGTGTATGTTTTTACCATCTTTTTAACCTAAGATGACTCTGACTGCAAAATCACTTGCATCACACATAAGTTCAAACGAAAGATTCTAGTTTGGACTTATGATCATAGGAGCACATGTGAGTTTCTCTTTTAATAATTCGAATGCTTTTCGACATTCATCATCGAATTCGAACGGAGTATCTTTTTCAAGTAGCTTAGTTATAGGTCAGGCAATTTTTGAGAAATCTTTAATAAATCTTTGGTAAAAATCGGGATGTCTTATAAAGCTTCTAACACCTTTGATGTTAGTAGGAGGTGGAAGTTTTGAGATTACATCGATTTTTGGTTTGTCAACTTCAAGTCCTGCGCTAGACACTTTGTGTCCAAGCATAATTCCTTCTTTGACCACGAAGTGACATTTTTCCCAGTTAAGGACAAGATGAGCATCTTTACAACGCTAGAGCATTTTATCGATGTTATTTAGGCATTTGTCAAAAGAGTTTCCGAAGACGGAGAAATCATCCATGAATACTTCGACGGATTCTTTAATCTTGTCATGAAAGATTCCTAACATACACCTTTAGAATATAGCTGGAGCATTACATAATCCGAAAGGCATTCGCCTATAAGCGTATGTACCGAAGGGACATGTGAATGTTGTTTTTTTCTTGATCATTAGGATCAATAGGAATCTGGAAATATCTGGAAAAACCATCGAGGAAACATAAATATTTATTTCCTGCGAGTCTTTCTAACATTTGATCCATAAACAACAAAAGAAAATAATCTTTTGTGGTTGCTTCATTGAGTTTACGATAATCGATGCATACTCGCCAACCTATAACGGTTCTTGTTGGGACAAGTTCATCATTTTCGTTTGTGACTACTGTAATACAACCTTTCTTTAGTACACAGTGAATAGGACTAACCCAAGGATTGTCAGCAATTGGATAAACAATACCGGTATCCAAGAGTTTCACGATTTCTTTCTTAACAACTTCTTGCATATTTGGATTTAACCTTCTTTGTTTTTGGACAACTAGTTTTTTGTTATCCAGAAGTTGTATCTTATGTTTGTAGAATGATGGGCAGCACCAGGAATATATGTTGTTTTCCAGGCAAATGCTTCTTTATGTCTTTTAAGGACAAATATAAGTTTGCTTTTGTTTTGAGCAGAGAGTTGAGATGATATGATTACAGGAAGAAAAGATGGTTCTTCCAAAAATACATATTCTAAGTTATCCGGAAGAGGGTTGAGTTCGAGATCTATAGGAGGTTCTTCGAGAGATGTTTTGATTTTATAATTTATGTTGACGATGATTTTTTCGAATTTTGCTTCTTCTTCATCGGACTCAGAATCATATTTTTCATTTTCAGCCATTGCTATGAATTTATCGAATTCAGAAAAGATTTTTTCTTCGAGAAGGCTTCCTTCGATGGAGTGGAGGATTTTGCTTCTTTCGTCTAGAAGAGCATAAAAATCTTCTTCTAAGATTTCATCGATAACATCGATACTAAAACATGTATCATTGTTTGAATAAGAGTGTTTAATAGCAGAATCGATATTAAAAATCATTCATTTAGTCCCAACTCCAAGATTGAGTTGTTTCTGTTTAACTCGAATTACTGCATCAGCAATGTAAAGAAATGGTCGTCCCAAAATGAGAGGAACTTTGCTATCTTCCTCCATTTCAAGAATAACAAAATCGACAGGGAAGGTAAATTTACCAACTTCAACGAGCATATTTTCAGCTATTCCAATAGGGTATTGGAATGATCGGTCGGCTAATCTTACACTCATTTTAGTAGGTTTAAGAGTCTCGAGAGATTGTTTCGCATATAAGGAATATCGCATAAGGTTAATGCTAGCACCAAGGTCGGCTAAAGCATTACAAGAGAAGGTTATATTAAATTTGCACGGAATAAGGAAACTTCCGGGGTCTCTAAGTTTAGGTGGAACTTTATTTTGGATCATTGTTGAACTTTCATCGCTTTGGAAAGAAGCATAAATTTATTTGATTTTGTGTTTGTTGCTTATGAGTTCTTTGAGAAATTTGCCATAGTTAGGCATTCCGGCTAAGACATCGACAAGAGGTACGTTAATTCGGATGACTCGGATCATGTCGATGAATTTTCCGTATTGGGCTTCCATTTTGTCTTTTCTAAGACGTTAAGGATACAGGATTTTTGGTTTATATGGTTTTGGTAACGGTGTTTCTTTGATTGGTTTCGGAGGTTTATTTTTTGATTGTGGTGTTGGTTCATCGTATTCATCATCGCTATCGAAGTTGATAGGGGTTTCAGAATTGTTTTGATCATTTGGGTTATCTGGTGGATCATAGGATTTACCACTTCTTGTGAATACGACATTCACATGCTCATTACGAGATTGCGGTGGTTGATAAGCTTTAGAGTTGTTACTTTGTGGTTTGGTTGAGTGTTGCTTAGAAGAGATCTAGAAGGTCGACCAGATTTCTTGTCAGTGAGTCTGTCGAACTTAGTTTCAAGGTTTTAGATTGAAGCTAGATGATTTTTGGCTACTGTTTCGAGTTGAGTTTTTAGATCCATGAATGTTTCTTTGACAAAAGTGTTGGTTGATTGCTGAGATTTCATGAAATTGTTGAATTATCTTTGAAGATCATAGGATTTATCATTGGTATTGGATCGGTTGTTATCTCGGATGTAATCATTCCATCCTCTTGAACGCCAATTATCGCGATTCGAGTCTCGGTCGCGGTAATCATTGTAAAAATGAGTCTTATAAAAAGTTTGCATGAATTTAGCCTCTTCTTCACGAGACATAGGTATGTCATCATCTTCAAGATCGGGTGTTGGTTGTTTTACACGAGATGGGAGTTCTTTGTATTGAGCATCTATTTTTATGGTCATGGCATCCATTCGGACCATAATTTTGTCAGTATCAGAGTTACTGATACCTTCAACGGCTAAAGCAACGGTTTTCTTAAGAGATGTTTTGGTTTTTTGATTTTTAGCCCAGTCGAGCTTGAGTAAGACTTTATCTTCTAGAAGCTGATAAGCTTGATTTGGTGTTTTATAGAGAAAAATACCACCGGCTACGGCATTTAGAACTTCTTGGGTTATTTCGTTGAGACCATGATAAAATATTTTGATAATGTTTCCTTTGGACAGATTATGACCATGGTAATTTTTGAGCATTTCCTTCATACGAAGCCAAGCATCGGTTAGAAATTCATTTTTTGATGTTGGGAAAAAGCACGGATTTCTCTGAGGAGTCGGTCGAAAAGAGCTGGGGGAAAGAATCGGCTAATGAAAGCGGTTTGAAGTTCATCCCACGTTTTGATAGTTCCTTCGTTGAGCTCGTCCATCTATGTGTTTGCTTCTCCAGTGAGTGATAGGGGAAACATCATTAGGCGGACAACTTCATTCTTAGTATCTCTGTATTTAAACATATCACAGATTCTGAGGAATTCATGAATATGTTTATGAGGATCAGTTTTGGTTCTGCCATCAAATTGGTTTCCTTTGACGAGAGTCAATGGTTACCTTTAATAGCAAATTCGTTTGCGGTTTCAGGAATAGTAATCGCAGAACCAGGAGTCAGAGCGACAACACGGTCGGCAGCCCACATGGGTTCATGATCCATTGGATCGTAATTTAGAAGAATATCAAAAAAGTGACGGAAGTAATTGATGTTGAGAATTGGCGGGTAGACAATTCTCGAGTGTTGAGGTGGATTGTTTCTTTAATCAAATGGAACTCTTCTGTTTTGTCGACGAAGTCTTCGATTCAGAGTACGTTTAGGTTCAGGTAACGGTTCAAAATTAGAAGCACGTGTATGCATCTAAGGGAGAAATTGTTTGGGTTAGTCTGCAAGAAAAATGTACTGCGATTTTTTGAAAAGAGGAGGAGGTAAAGTAATTTTCCAGAGTTGACTACAGAATTGCTTAAAAATCCCCGGCAGCGGCGCCAAAAACTTTGATGTGTTTCAAAAGCTTTAAATTTATAATGACTGAAAATACCAATTTTATTATAGGGAAACACACGGGTAAAAGTATAACCCACGTATTTAGTATAATCTTTTTAGGTAAGACCAGGTCGTCCACAAGGATTTGGGTAGTATTCAAATAATTAGAAAGAAAATAGATTTTAACTTTAAAATTAACTTTTTGTTTTACCAGTGATAATAAAGATGACTACTCGAATAGTTAAAAATAATTTATAAGTAATGGTAATGATTAAGACCTTGAAGATGGAACTTTAGCTTATAAAAAGGATTTCTCGTCAGAAAATGTTTTCACAAATTAACTTAATTAACTCAAGACTTATATTTAGTTGACTAGACCAAACATGTCACTCAAATGATCCAGATAACTTATTATATCAAAACTTATTTTGTTTATCAGTTTACGAAAGTGGATTTCTCGACACAAACGATAAAGATCATAGAAAAATCTTTAAAACCACATAGATCATAACGGATCTTTCGACCTATACCGATATGATTATATAATCTAAGTTGATAAGCAAAACTGACAAGATAAGATATAATAAGGTTGCAAAATAAGCTTGAGATTAATGAGATCACAACCATACCAAACACTTATTCATTATCATAACATCACCGAGTAGTCATGAGAGATTTAGCCTCTCATGGCTAAGGAGTTCATAACATAACTTGATTCAATAAGAGACTTCATTATTTCACTAAATTAGTATGGTGTTTTTCTTCGTTCTTGGTTGTTTGATCTTGAATCTTCAAAAGGAGTGGTGTTTATACTTGGAGAATGGTTGGAAAGGATTGTTGTTGTGCGTGATAAGAGAGAATTAAGTATGAAGGATGTATATAATGTGTGAGAATTTGGCTCTATTTATAGGCTGATTTCAAGGTAAAAGTGTGGCGCACAAGATAAATTATGCGGCGTACTTAAGGATTAAATGTGAGGGTAATTTAATGTTTATTGAAGAAGTGTGGCGCACAAAAGTATTTGTGCGGCGTACTTAAGATGTTAATGCAATAGTATTTATGACTTCATTTATTCTTCGTATAAGGATAGGAAGTGCGGTGCATAATCTTGTAAGTGCGGCGTACTTTGGAGAGTTAATGCTCAAATTTGACTAAGTCTTTAATTCCTTTACTTTGAGGAGAAGTGCGGCGCACAATCTTGTAAGTGCGGCACACAATTTCACTTTGAGCTTGAAACTTCATCTTTTTCTTCTATCTTGATTTCCAAAGTGTATAAGTATTTGATCTTTGCTTGATTTGAGCTCGGGATGTCTTCAAGTAAACCTGCAAGTATTTCATGCTTTTAAGTATCAAAAGTTTATGAGAAATGATAAAATATGAATAAATAACGCCATCGAAAACATGTATAATTAGGGCGTTATCAAAGTGCAAAACATGTATAGTATACCCTATTTGTGTATAGTATAGTTTAGGCAAGTCCAGGTCATTCCACGGGAATTAAAGTTTTCATAGTTTAATTAAGGTGCTAAGGCTAAAATGATTGTCACGGATCAAATTAACCAAACTGTGCATATATTTAATATTGTAAAGAAAGCAATTAAGAGATGATTCAAGAAAGGAATTAAAGTATGTTTGTTTAGGCAATGATCACTATGACAATGAAGTGTTTAGGATAGTGTTTATAAGTTTAGAGAATAATGGTTTCACAACTTACAAATCCTTTCGGCTTTTAAATATAACGAGTAATTATATCGATTAATAACAACAAATCCTTTCGGCCTTTATAAGTTATTATAACCTATATAATAAGTGGAATGGTAGAACACGTATATAAATAATACTTTCGGCTTATGTTCTTGTATAAAATATGTTTAACCAATTCAATAAACTCATATCCAAACGCTCCATATCCAAGATCACATATTGCCCAAACAAACACAAGATGACTACACTATGATCAAAGAAGTAACAAAACACATAATATTCATCATGAATTCAGTAAAGATCATATTCAAAGGATAAACAAGATTTATACCAACTTCAAGAGAAAATGTTTAAAGATTTCACAAGTTTTCCCAACGAAAACTTTATTATATTCAAAGTAAACCCGGAAACTATAAACAATTCTATCACAATCGCTTATAGATTCGAATTACACTTCAATACTACTTCCTTGGATGGATTAAAATCTAGAAATTGATGGTGAAGAGTGGTGGTAGTCGATGGTAGTTGATGACATCAAATAACTTTACTTTATTATATCAGTTATCCTATCTATTTTGCCCACTTTTATATAATTATTGCATTATTTGGTACTTAATTGCTTTAAAGTTGATAAATGCAGTAATTCAGGAGTGTTTGGTGAAGATAAGCTAAAAGGCGCATAATTTGGAGCTAAAACGAAGACATTTGAAGATTGCTGAAATTTCACCAATACGTCGTATCCAACTTAAGAGATACGGCGTATTTACGCCAAGACTTCACAAGAAAATGCGTTTGACAAATTCCCAATATGGCGTATCGATGCTGTCTACATACGCCGTATCCATAAGATAACTATTCGAAGATACAGTAAATCAAGTAAATTGGGAATGATATCAAAGATTTATTATGAACGTATCGCGCAATCTAAGGAATCCAGCCTAATACGCCGTATCGACCTTGCTGGATATGGCGTATCGAGTCTTTTTCAGACAATATAAATTGAAGACTCAAAAATGAGTTTTCAGTGTGCAATGTCATATTCTTTATACCATACTCACTAAAGATGAATCTTAGAAGAAAAGATCAGCCACCAAGGTCAAGCATTGATCACGAATCCATAGAAGACATCATGTAATTTTTACTCTCTTAATTGTTTGATTTTCATTGTTTGATTACGCTTGTATAGTAACAATGGTTGTGGGCTAATAACCTCGGGTATTAGCCATCTTAATGAAAGATCAATGTTTGGTTTGTTTCAAAATTGATTTCTTAATTTATCGTTGATTGTTTAATTATGTTTATCACCTCATACTTGTTTATGTGTTTGAATATGCAACTTATCATTCAACTGGATCTAGTGATACGGACTAAGTAATCTAGATACCGGGATAGCTCTCCATATCGTGTTTAAAATTACTGGACCAATAGGATCACAAATAACGTTCTGTCTTTGTCTTTTGATTATGAGCTTAGTTGGACCGGTAGGTGACCCGTTTATGTTTTAGCAATCATGTTCTTAATTAACTGATAAAGATCAGAATAGTAGACTTCCGGTATATAAAACACCGTCAAACAATAAGTGGGTAAAGTCCCATTGGGCTAGGGTTTTAACAGGATCACCACTGCTTTAATTCTCTAAGATAGATTATAAATAAACTAAAGGATTCTTTATGCGGATACGTTAATTGTGACAGGATTAATCGTGTCTAGGTCTTAGGATGATGTCCCGCCTAAGTCTTAAGAATGATATGCCGCTTTGAGATAAGTAAATCATTGCACTAAAAGAAACAAACCAACATTGAACCGGATTTGATATGGCTAATAGGGTTTTCTATCATTTGGCTTGCACCGCTTTTCTATCTTCTAATCTTCTTCTTTTATGTTTATTGTGTATTGAATTGGTATTTTTTTCCACCAAACATGTGCCAGTCTCTCAGGCTGAAAACCCCCATATCAATAGACAACGTACATAGCATAGGTTTAACCAGTAAATAGACTAATTAAAATACCAATAGAATATATGATTAATATTCCACTCTTACTGTTCGACACCCTACTTACCGCGAACTCCATCTTGACCGGGTACACTGCTCGGTAAAGTGTTGTTTTAGGTTTGTCGGCTAAATATAAATTTAAATCTTGATAATCAAATAATTAACCCTACACGACAGCACATCAAGTTTTTGGCGCCGCTACCGGGTAGTGAAATAAATAAACCTTATTCTTATTAGTATTTCTAACCATTAATTTAAATTAGTTTAGTGTAATCTAATTATTTAAATTCTGTTTGTATTTATTCGCATTGTGTGTTTAAATTCCTACATTGCTCAATACGACGTATTCCATTCATTGAATACGGCGTATTAGTCCATTCTACCTTTTTCTATATTGCAAGTTGATTACAAAAAAATGGACGACCCAAATATCACCATGGAGGAATACATCAGACTTGAAGAAGAAAAAGCTCGAAGACATGGTCAAACGTTTAATTGGCAAACCGCCACGTTTGGGAAAATTGAAAACTATGAAGATGAGGACGACTGTTCCACTGACTTCGAAACCGAATTCCTAGCCATAGTCCTTGATAATACACTAACAGCAATCCCGTCTGAACACACGGTATGTCCTCCTAACGATGATGAGGTAGATTTCAAAATTTCATTAGACGAATCCGATGATGAAGATTACACGGTAATGTTTGATGAAAATTCATTTTCGTATAAAATAATTTCTGTCAATGATTTAAAAACAGATTCGGGAAATGATAAACCTTTGTCTCCCAACCCTAAGGTTGATTATTTTGATGATTTAGACTACTTTAAAGATTTCAAAAATGAATTTCCAGCCATTGTTTATAATGATGGCTTAACGTCTAAATCAGATCTTGAATTTAAACCTTTTGTAAGTTCTGAACGTATCGATGAATTAATTTAATTAATGAAGCATCATTGTCTGAGTATGATGAAGTGATTGTTTCGCGCTTCAATGATCTATTCAACATTGTTCATCCCAATGATTTAAAATCAGAAAAAGACAATGATGATAAAGATATCGGTATAATACAGTCATTTGAGGGTAATGAAATTACACATGGGAAAAATGGGCTTTCTAAAACAAGTCACGATAAAATCATTAAAACTTTTGAAACAGGAAGTTTTGTCATGAACTTAAAAATAAACATCATGATCTGGGAATATTACGTAAACGGAATGCTATTCTTTCTTATTATAAATTTGTATGTACCGTTTGGCATTCCGTTCGATCCTAAGCGGTATTACAAGGATAGTTCTCATACAAAAGTTGCAAAGGGCAAGGTGTCACACCCTGCCAAGGCGGAAACACGAGGCGTAATATCATGGATATCATCACAACACAATGGTGTCAACAATAGAGAATCACCACATACATAACTAGAAATAAAAGACACTATGTGTCATGACAATACCGAAAACAAAAGAACGGCATCTTGTATTCATGAAAAAAGGGTCTCATCAATACAAGGGCAATGATTCACAAACCTACTAAAAACATCCAAAAATTCATGCAAACAAAATACGAAGTAAAATCAAATGAGAACTTCAAATGCAGCCTAATTGTCTCTCTAGCCACTTTTATTAACTTCGGTATCTTCATAACGCTCACCTAAAAATGATGCTTAAAACGTCAACACAAAGGTTGGTAAGAGTCATAGGTTTTACAACGCCAACAAAAGATTTAAATCAATTACTATGATTATAAAAAAAAATATGTAGGACAATTAAGCTGACTATCATACATGCTAACATGCATTCGTCCTAAACAAGCAACCACAAATGGGACGGAACGTGTCCCCCGATCCATAACATGCAACATTTAGTCATGTGGAGGAATGCTATCCCCAAATCCTAGACTCTTGGTACCGTAGCACACACAGGTTCATACCCACACCAAGTAGGCGAAACCTCTTGCCCACAAAGTAGGCGAAGAACAATATAACATCATACAACATGCAACACATAACATATAATAGCTACTTAAATGTCCATGTGTAACTTAAAGCATATAATCATATCAATCAAAACATTT
Organism: Tanacetum coccineum; assembly: GCA_026074375.1. Taxonomy (NCBI): domain Eukaryota; kingdom Viridiplantae; phylum Streptophyta; class Magnoliopsida; order Asterales; family Asteraceae; genus Tanacetum; species Tanacetum coccineum. Next base: position 71,859 of record BQNB010000731.1, read on the forward strand.
CAAAACATATTTTGAATCATCTCCATCCCAAGAAAACATAGTAAAAATGGGATTATGAAACTCACCTGATGCACAAGCAGCTTCCAAACAATATCAACACAAGCTACACAATACAAACACAAACGTGTTACACGCGACCAAGCTAAAAGCTCAAGTCCATGTAACAATCATATGATGGATGTCTATGGTATTTAATTATCCCCATGGGTTACCCTGACATCATGCCCAACTTTAACCACTTCATTTACTCATAATTCTAGTGATCTACATTTTCTTCAGAAATGCAGAATTTTAGTGTATCTTTACTAACTTAAAAACATTACTTGCTTACCTTCATAAATTATACCAAAAATCACCTAAGTTCATTTATAAGTTAACTAACTACCTTGTGATTCTCAAGTACTCATTACATGTGCAACTATCCCAAATAAAATCAAACTTTAAAACTATCCTAATTCGGATCTAATTGCACACTAAAATGTATGGCCCTCACTATCATACTTAGGGAACTAATTAGAGGCTAATTTTCTCAGGGAATTTAATAGACATATAGAACTTAACTTATTTGTATTGGCTAACCTTAATTCAAACTTTAAATAGGGGTTTCACCTTCCCAAACATGACCTAAATATGACTCGTATTTACTAATTTGACAACTTTTAGTGTAACCAACATTTGACCTACTTCTAGAACTCAAAAATGTTTGAGGCTGGACTTTTTAGAAAGTACATTCAATGAGCTACTGTTTAGAGTCTAGAAATGCTCAAAAACCTATTACCATCATGGAGATATTCACCATGAACACAGCCTTAAATTCTGCTATAACCTAAATTAAGATCTAACGTAAAACTAATCATGCCACATGCATGAACACACATCCAATCTATTCCCAAGCATCCTAAGATCATTATACATCTTTTAAAATATGTATTTTATGTAACCCTAGATCCATCATATATTAATTGTTACATGATTTGAAAGAATAAACAAGAAGAAGGGTTAATGATCTTACCTAAAAACCTTCCTTGTAGATCTTCCTCAAATTCACACTTAGATTCTTGATCAATGTAGTTTTTGTTCCTTCCTTGGGTTTTGGGAGGAAACTCACGGCAAAGAAAAAAATGGGAAATTATGCAGCTAGGTTATAGATATTGATTAGGTGTAGACAACTAGAAACTAATCCTATCTAATAGTATTTGTAGTTACACTTAATAAACACTTTCTTTGTCTTTTGTCAAAAATTCGTATTTAATTTGTATGTAAGAAAAAAATTATTAGTTAATTAATTTCCTTCAATACCTTTGTTTTTTAATAAATACCTAAGCTAATACTTTGTAAAACCTTTTTAAATAACGAACTTACTTACACTTTCTAAAAATAACCTTTTATTTCACACTTCAAACTTTTTTTTTTCTAAATTTAAGAATGTTTGCTACAAATTTCTATATTTCACTCACCTATTTCATTTCTAAAATAGCATACTTTCCATAAAACTCAATCCTCAATTTTCCAATATTTGACATAGCATTACATGCAACATGTCAATCATTTCCATTATCACCACATGTGAACACATGGAATATACGACACTTTAACACACATATAGAATCAAAATGAGATGCCCATACAACTCAAAATGATCTTAAGCACATACTTAACTCACTTAGCACACATAAAAATCATACTATCAATTCCATTGTCACAAAAATGTGAACAAAATGAAATTCCGTTTAAATCAAAATGAGACGATTACGCTCATAGATTGATAACCAAACTCACATAAGATCATATAAACACATAGTTATAACACATAATAATATACTTTAGGTCAACACTATCGATTTGACTAACTGGCTCAAGACACGGTTGTCACAGTATCCCCTCCTTAGGGAAATCTCGTCCCGAGATTTATCTAGTAGGTTTAACATCATCATCAACAAACAATCGGGGGTACTTAGCTTTTATATGGTCCTTACATTCCCTCGTGAACTTAGGGCCACGCTTTGAATCTCATCTAACTCTCACAATCAGAAACCCACTGCTTACAACTTCGCTTGCCCATACAAGGGTATAAATAGTAGCATAATAACTCTAAGAAAAATAAACATCCAACTACATGAACATCGCCCGTCATCGAGGAAACTCGTCAAAAATCTTAAGTTATGTAACAACGCCATTCATAACCTAACCCCGCAACTCATCAAACAAGAACTATCTTGGAACTAAGTTATGAGTTGTTACAAAGCTCAACGTTTTTGAAGAATCAGCTTGACTTTGAGTTTATTCAAAATATAACATTAACCAAACCACATAAGAACATTTAAGGGTGCACTAAGGTCTACCAATAACCCTATGTACCTAATTTTAATTAGTACTTCCAACTATAACTTGCTCAATGAGTACGCGTGGATACTTAGTTTTCATAAAATCCTCATAACCTCGCTTTGAGTTCCAACAGACTTTAACTATCAAAATCCTACTAGGATTCAAACTTTAACCTCACGATCAAAAATCTTGACAGGTTCTTTAACAAAATGAAGGATTTTGTGTACCTTAATTCTTTCTAAAGGCACGTGCATATTTGTATCCATCCAATACTCCTTTAAATTTGATACATGGAATGTGTCGTGCACCTCACTCAATTCCTTAGGCCAATCCTTTCAAGGATTTCAAATGGTCCTACATACCTTGGTGCAACTTACCTTTCTTTCCAAAATGCATCACGCCTTTCCAAGGCGACACTTTCAGTAACAATTTCTCTCCAATCTCAAACTCTAGGGGCTTGCGCCTATTATCAGCATAGCTCTTTTGACGATCTTGTTGGGATCTTAGATTTGATGATTACAAAACCACATATGCATAAATGAAGAAAGATGAAACAACAAGGACTTAATGTGATAAATTAAGTTAGCTTCCTATGTAAGCTAGGTTTTCTTGTAAACCCTCTATATAAAGGGTCATAGGCATATAGTTTATATCATCCATCATAATTAGATCTCTCTAATGAGAGTTTAATAGTTAGTTAGTTTATCTATTAGTTAGTTTAGCCCCAAGAATCATTTGATCTTGGGGTAGTAAATTTATAATAGTAAAAACTTGTTTGATAACTTATTGTTCTTTATTATTCCGCTGGGTATATAAGTTATCTGTAAAACTAATCCTAGATGGGCTAAATGATTCTTAACATGTGGTATCAGAGCAGGTTGCTCTTGATATCTAGGGTTTATACAAGGTTTTCATGTATAATTTTTTCTTGTGATTTTTTATAAAAAGGCGTGTCTGGCAATTAGGGTTTTTTATGTAAACCCTAATTTATTTCAAGGCAGCAGTAGCAAAAACACAAGAAGGCTTCTGAATTGGTGATCTGATATGTGACATGGTTATGATGATATTTATGATTTATTCTTGTTTAAAATAGCAGGTTCCATGCAGCAACATATGTGATTGAAAAATAAACAGAAACAGGTTGTCTGGTATTCGTGATTGTTGATGTATACCCTAATGGTTTAGGGTTTTTCTAGTATGTTTTCTGATTTAACCAGGATATGTGACAAGAAGGTTTCAAGGGTTTCAATTATTGATTTAATTGTTCAAGAACCCTAGATTTTTAGGGTTTCAAAGTTGCTAATATTCTTGATCCGTTGTATGATATGTTGCTGTGAATGAACAATGATCAAGGTTTGGTCTAAAAACCCTAATTCAAAGTAGGCCAAGACGCAGGTTGATATACTGGACGTAGACACACTTTCATTGGGTGCTGTATGTGTAAAGAAACCCTAATGATAGGGTTGCTGTTTAGTTGTTCATGGATTCAGCAGGTTCAGTGACGATGAAAGCAGATATTGTGTTTTCTGTTTGGCCTATTAACGACAATAGCAACAGCAGGTTTGATTGGTTGGTTGTCTGGTTTGTGTTTGATTGCACTTAAACGCAGCTTGTCTTCAATCCTTATAGCAACAAGTTTTGTGCAAACTCTATTTGATGAGCAGAAGGTATGAATTTTTGGTTATGATTATGGCTTTGTGGTATTTTGAGAGTTTTATTGGCTGCCTGGTGATATTGTTTGAATATGAGTTCTATATGGAAACAGTTATGGTTTAAGGTTGCGTAGTTATAGGGGTCATAATTATGGTTAGTAAAGTTTGGAATAGGATTTCTGTTGAAATGAAAATTCCTTATCTTTAGGGATTGTGTTTGACCCTATAGTAACTTCCTTATATATTGGATATGGACGCAATATTGTGGACTGGTTTGTTTATGTCTAATAGTACTAAGTTAACATTAGTACTGCCGATATATAGTTTGTGCTGCTGGAATAAGTGATAGTTTAGCGACAAAAAAATGTGTCACTAATAGTGTGGGAGGAAGGAGTAAAATAATTTGTAACGGTTTAGCGTCGGATTTGTAACAGAATAAAGTGTCGCTAAATGGAATAAGTTAGTACTGCTGTGCTTGAATTTTAAAACTGCCAGAGTCATCCGACATAGCAGTTAGTACTGCTACTTATGTCCGATATCGGACAAAAGAGCTGTTTGATTTTCGGATGCATTTGGATCTCGAATAGAACTGTTTTTAACAACAGTTTATTCTTAATTATTTATGGCTCGTTTTGGATTTATTGAAGAGGTGATTACTAAGACAATTGAATATTGCTTATTTGATGTTGTAGTTGAGTTTCACATATGCGTGTTCTTATTATATCTTAAACGGCTTACAACGTTTAAAGTTAACTTGTTGGTGCTTATATGATGTTGACGAAGACTTGCAAAATCTAGAAATGTGTGATTTTTCTTATGATGCTCAATGCTCACATTTGCTATCACTTAAAGGAGTTACGTTATTGTGATCAGTGTCTCATTTTATAGGATAAATGAGGATTTTGTCAAGAGGTTGTGGTCTACTTATACGTTTCCCTGTAGTATGAGTTCGACGTCACGTGGATAGTGCAAGACATAAGACACAAGTTTGGGAGATTCTACTTCTTCATCAAATTTGTTATACTCGGTTTTCTTTATCAGTGATCACTACATAGAGCCTACAGAGTTCAAGATTCAAGAGATGGTAAACATATTAGTTTCAGGGGAAGCTTATTGATCAAATGTTTAACCATCTACATGCACCACTTAAGGGGAAGTGTTTCTAAGTTACATATCTTTAGAACACCCTATTAGATGATTACAAAAAGGGGAAGAAGACTACAGAGATATGATTTGCAGATTATTATATGTGGTGGCATGTTCAAGAACATCTTAAGTCAAGGGGAAGCTTTGAAGATTGTTTCATTCATGAAGATTGTTTTGTAATATCAAATAGGGGAAGATTGTTGGGATCTCAGATTTGATGAATACAAAACTACATATGCATAAATGAATAAAGATGAAACAACAAGGACTTAATGTGATAAATTAAGTTAGCTTCCTATGTAAGCTAGGTTTTCTTGTAAACCCTCTATATAAAGGGTCATAGGCGTATGGTTTATATCATCCATCATAGTTAGATCTCTCCAATAAGATTCTAATAGTTAGTTAGTTTATGTATTAGTTAGTTTAGCCCCAAGAATCATTTGATCTTGGGGCAGTAAATTTATAATAGTAAAACCTTGTTTGATAACTTATTGTTCTTTATTATTCTGCTGCGTATATAAGTTATCTGTAAAACTAATCCTAGATGGGCTAAACGATTCTCAATAGATCCCTTGCCGCTTTGAGCTTTCCCTTAATCAATACCACTTTATCGGTCGTGTCTAGTACCAGATCGGGTCCAATCAAACTGCCCTCTCTAATCTCTGCCCATAACACAGGAGACCTACATTTCCTTTCATACAAAGTTTTAAACGGAGCACACCAAATGCTCAAATGATAACTACTACCAAAAATCAATAACACATGCCCTTATTATATCTTCCAAAGTCTGAATCATACGTTTACTTTGTCCATCCGCTTGGGGATGCTAAGCAGTACTCAAATCCAATCGTGTCTCTAACACTTTTTATAGCGTCTTCCAAAACCACGAGGTAAATCATCCATCTAAATCTTAATCAATCATCACCAAAATTCCATTCCTTGATAGTATCTCATCAATATAATTCCTTGCCAGTCTTCACATCTTGAATTCTTCTTGCATATCGACCATCACCCAAACCACATCATACTCACTACTTCAAGCTTGGAAATTTAGTGATAAAATCCATGGTGATTCTATCTCATTTTCACTTAAGCATCTCAGGCTGTTGCAGCAAGCCAAAATTCTTTGACATTGCAGCCTTCACCTCTTTAACAAATCTGACAATTGCTAACATAGGTATCTATATCCTTTTCTACACGTGGCTACCAATACATGTCTCGAAAGTATCTTGATGCATGGGCCTCATCCCTTACACTTCTACCAATCGAACCCAATTTCAATCCATAACGTACAAACTCTCGTCTCCTTTTCTTTTCATTTGTTGATCTAAACCATATAGCCTTTCTGCGAGTACGTTCTCTTGCTTGCACGCCTCACTTTGGGCTGCCAGTATCATTCCTCTTACTCGTCTTGATTTCACTCTCTCCTTACAACGCATCACTCACTACATTTGCTTTATCAGAGTATGACACAATCATTCTTCAAAGTCTGAAAAGCCTCTTCTTGTTCTACGCTCCACTCATACTTCTGATTCCTCTTAGTTAGGGAAGTAAGGGGGTTCAACAATGCTAAAAAAATTCGTGATGAATGTCGATAGTAACCTACCAATCCTAAGAATAATCATCCAATTCTTCGCTACCTCACTCTTACTCGGGTCCACGTGATTACGCTATGGTTGACCACATAACCAAGAAAATGCACTTCTTCTAACCAAAACTCGCACTTAGAAAACTTCGCATAAAACTCCTCATTCTTCAGTGACTCCAACACTAATTTCAAATGAACTTCATATTCCTCCTTCGAATTTGAGAAGGTCAGAATGTCATCAATGAATACGATGACAAACCTACCTCGGTACGGTTTGCACACCCGGTTCATTAAGTCCATGAAAACCGCTAGTGCATTGGTTAACCCAAAAGGCATAACCATAGACTCAAAATGTCCATATCTAGTTTAAAATGCGGTCTTTGGAATGGAATCCTCATGCACTCGTAGCTGATGATAACCTGACCGAAAATCTACCTTTAAGAAAGGACATGCTCCTCGTAACTGATCAAACAAGTCATTAATCCTAGGGAGTGGATAACAGTTTTTAACAGTTAATTTGTTCAACTCCCTATAATCAATACATATGCGAAAAGAACCATCCTTCTTCTTCATGAATAACACAGGTGCTTCCTACGGAGAATGACTAGGTCGTATGAAACCCTTGTCTTGCAACTCTCGAAGTTGTTCAGACAATTCTTGCATTTCTGAGGGTGCTAGACGATATGGAGGCTTCGCAACAGGCGTCGCTCCAGGAACTAAATCTATGCGAAACTCAACTTGTCGTTGCGGTGGTAATTCTAACAAGTCTTCCGGGAACACATCAGCAAAATCTCGTTTGACGAAAATATCACTCAATTTTGGTTATCCTAACCACCTTCTCATGACATACTATCACAAACTTCGTCTTGGACAACCAGTCCATCCCCATAATCACATCAAAGCTTCCACGACTCAACGGTATCAACGAACTCCAAGGGTTACGAACAATCGAATTGGATAACAAACGAATATCGAATCAAATGATAGAATACATATAGGGGATTCCACATATGCAAATAGCCGTGGATCAAATCACATAAGAATCCTTTGAAAGAAAAGATACATATATGTACCGAATGAACACGCGAATGAAAAAAATCAACAGGCGTACCTCGAAAAAAAAACAAATAAAAAAAATCAATACGAAAGACTAAAATTCTTATACCAATTATCGACTTCACTCGAAAGACCAAATTAAATAATGTTTTTATAAAAATCAATTTAAAATAAAGAAAGTTACTTTAAGTATAAAAATCATTTTAAATAATAAATAAAATTGTCTAAAATTTAATCTTTATAAAATTCATTCTGGTTGTCATAAGATGGTTATCTTAATGGTGTATCATATCTTACCACTATGAATCACTTTAAACATGCTTTTTATAATAAAATAAAATCTATTTATAAAGATCAGTTAAACATACAGTTTCTCCAAACATCACAATTACTTCTAAAAGGTTTTTATAATAGACATCAATATATAAAATAGTGTTACTCAAACAAAGTACACCATAATTACTACAACAGGGATAGTAAAACACCGAACATACCCTAACACAATTTTATTGTTTGAAAACAAAAGAAAATACTAGGAACCATATACTCAAAATAAAATCAAACAAACTCGTACAAGAAAACTCATGCAAGATGTTACGTACCCAAAAGAAAATGTAAGGTCTTATCCAAAATAACGATCAACAGAGCAAACCTAAAAGCATCGATACTAACACGTCGCCAACGGGTTACAAAAAACTAAGTGATTTATATCAACTGGAGGGGGGTGGGAAGAAGGGGAGTAATGACCACACTAAATATGTAGGAACAATTAGTGCTTAAAAGAAACCTTTGATACTCATACGAGTAATCAATGCAACAAAAGAACTAACGAAACGCGCCTATATCCGAAAGAGCAGATCCGAACAAACAATCGAGCAACGAGCAACCATAATAATAATAATAATACTAGGTATCCGCAAATACTAGATAGAAGAGAAACTTACTATCTCTACAACTCAATTTAACATATCCTCCAATTAGGGTAAGAGAATAATTCTCTACCCATACCACCATCCTTATCATGAATACTCATAAAAAACTTATCACACTACCACCTTACAACCAAACACAAATAAATGCAATCATGGTCACAAGTCTACGTGTGTGATGCCTTTATAATTATGTTGGCCACCATAATTATAAGTGCTTCCTTTCACACGTGTACTTACTTCCAAGACTACCCATTTCAATCATAATTCACATATAAGCACATATTCCACATTGCACATCTTAAACCACTCCAACTTAACACATAAAGGATGCTCCATCAAATAACTACTTACTTATATCAAAATAAAATCAAAACGACATAAAGGAACGAAAGATCCTCGCAACAATTCCCAAAATACAAAATATCCAAAAGAAATAATCAAAAACAACATGATGAGGTAAAGGACGGGATAAACTTATGCTGGGCCTCGCTTGGGTTTGACTTTACCTTCGCAAGAGTCACCCGACTCTGCGGGTCCAGCCTTATTACGCGCATCTGACAAACGATCAACTATCGTATCTCCTTCTGTTCCACAAGAGGCTCCTTATAACGCTTAAGTCCAGTTGGGAAAACGGTTCCCCAATGAGACTTCTTACGGGTGGGGAAAAAAACATAGCTAAAATACTAAGAAAGTAATACATACCATAACAGATAATGGTAGGAAAAATAACTAAAATGACAATTAGTCAATATAAATGAGATATATAATCTATGCAAAAATAGAGGGGAAGCATAGCAGTTATAGCATTAAACACTTAAACCCTAAATGCATCTACATGAAGGACCCCTAGGTTATAGTCTAGGCTCAACCACCTACTTCTTTATAACCAAAGGCTCTGATACCAATCTGTCATATGCCGCCAAGGCGGAAACACGAGGCGTAACATCATGGATATCATCACAACACAATGGTGTCAACAATAGAGAATCACTACATGCATAACTAGAAATAAAAGACACTATGTGTCATGACAATACCGAAAACAAAAGAACGACATCTTGTATTAATGAAAAAGGGGTCTCATCAATACAAGGGCAATGATTCACAAACCTACTAAAAACATCCAAGAATTCATGCAAACAAAATACGAAACGAAATCAAATGAGAACTTCCAATGCAGCCTAATGGTCTCTCTAGCCACTTTTATTAACTTCAGTATCTTCATAACGCTCACCTAAAAATGATGCTTAAAACGTCAACACAAAGGTTGGTGAGAGTCATAGGTTTTACGACACCAACAAAAGATTTAATTCAATTACTGTGATTATATAAAAAAACAAAACATGGCAGGACAAATAAGCTGGCTATTATACATGCTAGCATTCATGCAACTAAGAATCTCAATTGGGACGGAACGTGTCCCCCGATCCAATGCAACAAAAATAGTCATGGAGAGGAATGAAATCCCTAAATCCCAGACTCTTGGTACCGTAGCACACACACAGGTTCATACCCACACCAAGTAGGCGAAACCTCTTGCCCACAAAGTAGGCGAAGAACAATGTAACATTATACAACATGCAGCACATAACATATAATAGCAACTTAAATGTCTATGTGTAACTTGAACCATATAATCACAAAATTAAAACATTTTGAAACATATTTTGCATCACTTCCATCCCAAGAAAACATAGTAAAATGGGACTATGAAACTCACCTGATGCACAAGCAGCTTCCAAACAATATCAATACAAACACAAATGTTACACGCGACCAAGCTAAAAGCTTAAGTCCATGTAACAATCATATGATGGATGTCTATGGTGTTTAATTATCCCCATGGGTCACCCCGACATCATGCCCAACTTTAACCACTTCATTTACTCATAATTCTAGTGATCTACATTTTATTCAGAAATGCAGAATTTTAGTGTATCTTTACTAACTTAAAAACCTTACTTGCCTTACCTTCATAAATTATACCAAAAATTAACTAAGTTCATTTATGAGTTCACTAACTACCTTGTGATTCCCAAGTACTCATTACATGTGTAACTATCCCAAATAAAATCAAACTTCAAAACTGTCCCAATTTAGATCTGTTTGCACAGTAAAATGTACGGCTCTCACTACCATACTTAGACAACTAATTAAAGGCTAATCTTCTTAGGGAAGTTAATAGACATATAGAACTTAACTTTTGTATTTTGGCTAACCTTAATTCGAATTTTAAATAGGGGTTTTACCTTCCCAAACATGACCTAAATCTGACCCGTATTTACTGATTTGACAACTTTTAGTGTAACCAACATTTGTCCTACTTCCAGATCTCAAAAACATTTGAGGCTGGACTTTTTGGAAATTACATTCAATGAGCTACTGTTTAGAGTCCAGAAACGCTCAAAAACCTATTACCATCATGAGATATCACTCTTGAGAAACACAACCCTACAATATGCTCTAACCTAAAATTAAGATCCTAACGCAAATCTAATCAAGCCACATGCATGAACACCATCTAATCTATTCCCAAGCATCCTAAGATCATTATACATCTTTTAAAATCTGTATTTTATGTAACCCTAGATCCATCATAGATTAATTGTTACATAATTTAAAAGAATAAACAAGAAGAAGGGTTAATTGTAGGATCGATATTCCTTTATGAAACACTGATATACTGTCAACTATGCGGAATCTAGTTGCAGTACTAAGAAGAGCACACAATAGTTTCTACAAACGATTTCTATTAAAAACCTTTTGAATCTGCCCTAAATTGCAGATTCCCTAATACAATACTAATAATTCTTAACTCGTGTTTTTCATATATCTCATTAATATCTTTCCTATAGATCCATTGACATAAACAAAAGGATAACCTCTATAGATGTACAGGTCCTTGTATGACCAAAACACAAATCAATAACTAACAATTAACTAACGTACAAGACATAATTACTAACATAACCATTAAGTGTATAATCCTTAAGATTCCTTTATCCACGGCAGTACTTCGATCTTTGACTGGCAGTACCTTGACTTTCTACTTAGCAGTACTTTGACCTTTTGCTTAGCAGTACGTTGACCTTTTGCTTAGCAGTACGTTGACCTTTTGCTTAGCAGTACGTTGACCGATTGACTTGTTTTTCCCAACAATCCTCCCCTAACTTGAATTCTACTTGCTTGACTTCAAGTTTCTTGATAGTTGGTCTTCTTTGTTGCGCATCAGTCTGATTTGACTTGAAGCAGTACAGCCTTTAATCTTTTTAAACTTTTTCCTTTTGAGCATTATCTTGTACACAATCTGTTTGAGTATCTTGAAATGAAACCTCTTATCTTGAACATAAACATTTCTTCAAAAATCTTTGTCTTTGCATCAAACAGATTGTTCTTCTCAGCAACATGTCTTCGCAGCAACGCAAATGGTTTTTATGACCTTTACCAAGTAGCCATTTACTCTTGTGCTAGTCCAATTTTCTTTGGTACCTAGAAAAGGTAATAATCCATGGTGAACTAAAAACCCACTTCAACACAAACATGAACAAGTGTGTTGAATACGATAATGACTTTGGTAATGTCTTATAACCATAAACGGATTTGATTAGTCTTTACCTGTAGCCGTTTGCTCAGGACTAGCCAATAATTCAGTGTAATACCATGGTGTATTGATCACCATACAATTTTTGGTAAATTGTCAACCATCAACAGATTTGAGATGTCTTTACCAAAACTGTTTGATTTGGACTAGTCAATTCTTATGTTTGTAAGACATGGTGAATTGATTACCATTTGCTGTGTGGTGGTTAACCAACACTCAATCCCTTAAAACAGTTTGATGTTCAAATATTTGTGCCTTAAACCTTTTTGCACACTCAAATCTTCACAATATTTCAAAAACAACTTTTTAACTAACAGTACTTTCAACAAGGTACTGTTTGTTTTTAAACAAGCAGTACATTAAACAATGAACTTGCATTGTTTTCAAGTTAAGTCTGTTTATCAAAGTAAGATATATATATATATAAAAGAAAATTTTGATAAATCATACCAGTTGTTTAAGAATTGTCACCATCTTCAGTTGCCACAAATGAACAGATGTATCAAAGTATTGCTGGTCTCATTCTCACTTCAACTTTTTTTTTTATTTTTTTTTCCATGCCATGATCTAGCTGCCTTAAACGACAACTCTCTTGATAGAGGATATCTTCTTTCAGCCAGCATGTGAATCATAGTGCCATCTTCTATCTCTAGTGTATGCACTCCTGAAGATTCATGAAACCTCCATCTTATGATTTCCCATTCTTCTGTGATGCCCTCTCCAGAATCTCATCACTTATTCAGCCGTCTCCCAAATAATGGTTAGAACACCAAGACGACCAACCTAGCCGTGGAGAATGTGCTCATAATATTCTTTAACAACTCGATATAGGATGATATTATCCTGTCTATCTAAGACATGCAGTATCCTCCCATAAAGTAACAAAGCCCTGAATGATTATTGCTGCTGTGAATGATGAAGATACACCTCCATCAGGTGAATCAATAACTGAGCTCTCTGTAAATCAGGGAGATTCCTTCTAATGACTCTCTATCTTGAGCATTCTTTTCCAAAGTCTAGCAACCTAAGATAGTTACTAAGCTCATCAATTGTTTCTGTTCTTCAACTTATGCTTCTTTGGATGGCTATTCTTCAGCAATTGTAGCTTTCCTTTCCTTAAGAGTCTTTTTGCTTCTCTTTCCTTCAACATCTCCCTTCTTTCTCTGAATCCATTGGCAAAAAGTCTTTGAAAGAGGCTTTAATAGATTGCTTGAACTTTGTCATACAAACCGCTTCATCTGTGGATACTTAAGTTTTTTCAAATTTTTGTATCCATGACTTTTAAGAAATTCAATCATTTGATTTTCTTTTCCTTTGAGCAAGGGGGAAAGTAGGTTTTCCTCCAAGTTGGTCCTTTGGGCTTTGTTTCCTTCAATTCTCAAACTTTTTCTTTCTTCCTTCTGCATTCCATTCAGCTTGCTCATATTTCTAGCAACCTCCGCTCATCATTTTAGTCTCCAATGCTCTGCTTTGTTGAAGACTTAGAGTTTGCCTCTTTTTTGGGTTCTTCTACCAAGATCCCTTTGCCTTTGTCTTTCGGGTCAGTAGCTTGAGATGGTTGTTGAGGTGGAGATTGAGATTGTATGGGACCAGGAATGCTCAAACCTCTTGGTCTAGAAATAGCAACAAGAACTTCAGCAACTTTAAGTTGTTCTTCAGATTCCATAACTTGAATTGGACGGAGTGGGCTTGAAGGACCTGCTTCATCTTCAAAATTTGGTCCTTGAGAATAGTACCCTGTCTAGCATACTGTGAGTTTCTCTAATCCAGTTCTTCTTTTTCTCCACCTTTACATTAGAAGCTTCTTTCACCTTAATATTAACCTTCTTCAGTCTCATCACTTTTTCTTTCCAAATCAGAGTAACAGCACATCTTTATCACCATAACATCAAAGAAAGGATGCGCTTTATCTTCTCTTTGAACTTGTTGCTCTTCAATAAAGTTCACTTCATCCTTATTCCTCCCAATTTGACTGAAACACTTTCTTCTTATGCTTACTTTCTTTCCTTCTCCTTTTGCTTCTTAATGTTTTGATTCACTACCCAAAAAGCATGATTCTGGACCACTGGCTGGACGAATTTGAAGCAGTTTCGAACTAGGCTTTGATCTTGTTATTTGTTTAGCTTGAGAAAGGTTGCCTCTTGAGTCTCTTAACTTCCTGTTCAAAGCAATATATCTAAAAAGTCCCTCATCTCCTCCAGATTTGTGAGACGCAACTGTTGGGAGTATAATCAATTGGAGATTTAGGAATAGAACAGTACCTTGATATGGCACATACCTTGTACTGGTATCAGTATCTGAACTGCATCATAATCATGTGGTGTAGCCGTCCATAAAGGAAGCAGTACCTTGTACTGAAGCAGTACGTTTGAGAAAGGATCAGCATCTTTGAGTTGGAGTGCCTTGAGCAACCCTTGCAAGAACTTGCAGCCCCTAGAATGAGGACTAGTACTAGACTATGTTCTCCACTTCTACCAATAGCTGTAACTACATCTAACATAGATGGTGTCAAAGGTGTAATCCTACACGAGAACATAGACTAAGCTCCACATGAATGTAAAACACCTTAGAAGGAAGTGAAACGTATTGTATAGCAGTCCTGAGTCTGTCTACACCCCTAACTGCTTGTTCAAAAACAATTTGACAACCTAGGATACATAAGAAAAAGGTGTACCATTTGAAATATGTCCTAAGCATCCCATTAAGAATCATCAAGGAAAATTAAACTTTGGTTTGTGGCAACCTACAAGAGCAGAGGCATGTTTGTCCCAATTGTTCCATGAAGTGCTCTTAGACTTAAACAGTGGGAGTAAGACCATTAACTAAATACTATACCACTTTGGGCTAAAATAGATGTTAAGAAAGTGAGTTGTGCTAAGTTACCCTCGTAGCCAATATCTCTTAAAAAAAAAAAAAAATAAAAAAAAAGGAGCAAGTCCCAAATAACTTGCTTAGGAAAAGCAATCACTCCATTTTCATCCATCAAAGAGTAGGTCAGACTCGAATGGTTGCTTCAGAAATCAAAATCTTCTTGCCAGCTACCTTAGCGCGGATGTGAGGTACGTCATTGATCACTTTGAGAGAAGCGGTAGCCCAAAATTGTTGAAGCCATGGACCAATAAGATCAGGATCAACCAACAACGAGTACTTAATGGAGCAGCCAGTGAGAAAGTCAATGATTTGATAAAAATCAGCATTCTGTGCCGTCTTTTCCACACACGCAATCATGTTGTGCTTGTTACAAGTGCGAATGTTTGCCATTTGAAGGGAAATTAATGTGCGTCGGAGGTTGTAATTTAAAAAGTTATGAAAGAAAAGAGATAAAGTGAGAGAAAAATGCAATTCAGTTGAGTATTTATAGGTTGTGTTGGATAACTATGAAGTTACCGTTGTAAATACGTTTTTAGCGCAAAAACGTACGTTTGACCGTTGACCGAACGTTAGAACAGTACTTTGTTGTCTAAGCAGTACTTTCTAAGACAAGCAGTACTTTGAGTTGGCTAAGCAGTACTTTCAACTTAAAAAGATTTCCAACTCAAATTTGTGCAACGACAACCCTGCAATCTTGCAAAATATCTCTTCAAATCATCAAACCTCTGAAAAATCATTCATATCCTCCCCTCAAATGTAGCTAGAGTGCTTCCAAAGATCCAATCTAACCAAACCAGTACTTTACTTGATCACCAGTACTTTATATGTGATCCTCCCCTCAAAGATAGCTATGGGTTCATCATCCCAATTGTTACCACCAAAAAGTTAAATCTTGCCAAGTCAAAGCCTTTGGTGAGTAAATCTGCTACATTGTCATGGAGTATGAAACCTTGACCACATAAAGAGCCTTTTTGCTCATAACATACTCGAATGAAGTGATGTCCGAATCTGAATATGCTTGGTCTTTGATGAATAACAGGGGAATTCATCACAATGCAAATGGAGCTCTCATTGTCTAATGGGAAATTTCAGTGTGCATGAATTAAATCCTAAACAGTATTAATTTTGCATCCAAAGTAACCTGAGCACAACAACTTTCAGCTGCTACATATTCTGCTTACTGTAGAGAATAGCCCACAATTGTTTGTTTCTTGCATTGCCAAGAGACCAGTCTTCTTCCAAGATATTGACATCCTCCTGAAGTTGATCTTCTATCATGGTTGTCCCCAGCATAGTCACTATCGGAAAAAGCTTCTAAGTGAAAAGGAGAGTCCTTAGGATACCATAAACCCAATTTAGGTTGATGTTTGAGGTACCTAAAGATCCTTTTGACAGCATGTAGATGAGAAACCTAGGAGTGACTTGAAATCTTGCACACAGACAAACAACAAACATTATGTCTGGTCTTGAAGCAGTTAAGTACATGAGACACCCAATCATAGACCTATAAAGATGTACATCAACATCTTCACCTTCTTCATCTTTTCCTAGAGATTTATGAGCTTCAATGGGGGTGGATGCTGGCTTAATGGTTCTAAAGTCAAACTTGTTGAGAATATCTTTCACATATTTGTCTTGACTTAGAAAAATACCACCATTAGATTGCTTGACTTGAAGCCCCAAAAAGAAGTGTGAGTGTCACCATGGAACTCATCTTGAACTCTTTTTGCATAAGTTCTTCAAAATCCTTCACCATAGAAGACTTGGTAGATCCAAGATGTAACAACAACATATACCGTGTACCAACAGATACTCGTTATATCCTTCTTAATAAACCAGAGTTTTATCAATAGCCCTCTCCTATTCCATGTTTCAAAAGAAAAGCGGAAAGTCTTTCATAACCATGCTCTTGGGGCTTGATGCAGGCCATGAAAGTTGCCTTTACAACTCGTGTAGACCTTGTTTGTATTGATCAGGATCTTCAAACCTAGAGGCTGTTTGACATACACTATCTTCTGTGATGTTGCCATATAAAAATGCACTCTTGACATCCATCTGATAGAAATGAAGCCCAAGAAAGATTGCAAATGCCAAAAAGAGTCTGATTGCTTCAATTTCTGGCAACTGTGCTAAACACTTCATCACAATCCACACCTTCTTCTTGTCATGTTACCCTTGTGCAACTAGTCTGCTTTGTTCTTGATAATATACCCTGTTCATCTTCTTGTTTCTAAAAAACCCATAGGTAGTACCATCACACTCTTGCCTTCAGGTAGTGTCACATAACACCCATACCTCTTGCAGGCTTAGAATTGTACAGTTTCCTTCTTGATCGATTCAACCACCTTTCATCTGCTAAAGCTTGAAGACTTTCTTGGGTTCTTCTTGACGATAGAGAAACAAGCAAACAGGCAGGTATGCTGATCTTTGTGGTTAGGTTTCTGTTTTTGTTTAGTATATAAAAGACAAAATGCATTATGTTGTTTGAAGTACGTCTTAGAATCTTTTCTTCTTTTGAACCCGGCAGTACTTTTGCCAATAGATTTGACTTTGAGGATGAAATCTAAGAATTCTAATCCGTAGTAGTAGAGGGAAACATCAAAGAAGAAAAAAAAAGATATATCCAATTGTGTAGTCAGCTACTCCGCCTTCTCACATCAAAAGAGTTTGGTAGAGAAAATACCATCTATTTGTGGGAATAATCATCATCAGATTCTGTAGGTGTAATGCCATACTTTGAGGAGTGTATTAGTAGTACTTAGAAGTGAAAGTAACATTTTGACATGTTCTTTTCCCTTTGGCAATGGTATTCTCCTCTTTTCCTCTTAAAAAGCAATCCTTGATCATCATTATGAGCTTTGGCAAGAGATTCCTTGATGCATCAATACAGTAGCTCAGCCATGTAAGACTTGTTCTTCAGAGGACAATGGAACTTCTTTGCATCAGTACGTTCCTCTGATGCCATAGTCCTGAGCTTATGAACAAAGAATTGCAGGTCATAAGCTAAATGCTTCAACATCATCCAAATTTGAAACGTATTGGTCTCCGAAAAAAAAAAAAAAAATCATTCATAGTTTTTCTTTCCTAACAGGGTAAGTAGTTCATCGACTGATTTAGAAGTCAAGATCAAACATCCAATCAGGACCTTTTCCTTTTTGATTCTCCTGATTCTCAAGAAAATTGACATGAAGACATTCCTGTACTTTTCTTGTTACCCTGTTGTAGACTCTGAAACCTTTGCTGCTAGTAGAATATCCCAGCAAGTAGCCTTCTTCGGACTTGCCATCAAACTTACCCAAGATGATCCTATAGTAGTTCAGTATAGTCAGAGAGATCCAAAAGGTCACATGAAACTGATTTTGGGGAGACTTCCCATCAAAAAAAAATTTCATAAGGATTCTTCATTGAGTTTAGATCACCAAACTCTATTAAGACATAACAGGCATGAATTGACTCTTCAGCCCCCAAAATAGAATCAGTATAATGAGTCTGCTAGCATGGTCTAGCAGCTACAATGAGAGTCCTATACTTGTCTTCTGCAACACCATTTGCTGAGAGTCCCTTGCAATGCTATATTCTCTCTTGATTCCTTTCTTAGCACAAAACTCATTCATTAGTTGATTCTTGAACTCTGTTCCATTGTCACACCTGATGGTCTTTACTTTATGTCTTAGCCTGTTTTCCAAACCCACAATCAGATCATGAAGCATATCATATGTCTCATCCTTGTAGGCCAAGAAAAACACCCAACAGAATTTGCTGCAGTATCAGTGACCACCAAGCAGTACTTTTCTTGTTTATAACTCTCCTACTGAAACATGTCCAAATAAGTCCAAGTGGAGCAATTCAAAAGGTTCTCTTGTTCATTCTTAACCTTTGCAGAAAGCCCTGTGTTTTTTTCCCCTTGTTACAGAGCAAGACACGAATGATCAATCTGATGAATTTCTTGGAGGTAAAAACCTTTAACCAGATTGCCCTGAACCAACTTTTAAAGTTTCTTGAGATTTACATTCCCAATCTTCTGTGCCATAAAACAACATCATCATTAGTTTGCCTTTGCAACTAAACAAGTTACTCCTCCAGAAGAATATATGTCTTTAGATCCAGACTGTATACATCATTCGTTCTAGGAGCGCTAAGATTACCATATCTCATCAACAAACTTGAACATTGAGATAGATAAGACATTCTTAACTTGAAGAGAACATTGTGCTTCTTATCACAGACTTTGAGAAACAGATAAGTAGAATAAACTAGAGCCTCCTCCCCAAGCTACTAATTCATAATTCAAAGCATGGAGTCCTTAATGGTTCCATTTCCTAGATTCTTCCACCTTTAGAGTCATTTCCAAAAAGCCCACATAACCACCCTTGAACACTTTAAAATCAGACAGTCTTGTCCTTGTCTCCTGGTCATACTTCCAGAGCATCCACTGTCAATGATAGCATAGGCCTTGAGATCTTTCTTCTTGATTGTCCCTGTACAAACAATTTCAAAGCATTAGACTCTTTATGGACCCAATTCATAACTACTTGGAACCCCTAAAGTAGTTAACATACTCAAATTGCATGAGTGTAGTAAGGATCATTATCCCTATACGACAAAATCTATGAAGTTTCCTTTTTGTTCACTCATGATTGTTAAGGATTAATCATTGCCCTCTGTTTTGACAGTTGAGTGGGAAGTACTGCTTGGGATAAATAGTCCTTCCTTTCTTAAACGCAGATAGATTTTCACAATTTTCTTGGGTCTTGTGTTCTATGAGGAGTCCTTGTAGTAATAGGACCTCGAAGATGGTGAGTTAGTTTTTATAAAAATCAATTTAAAATAAAGAAAGTCACTTTAAGTATAAAAATCATTTTAAATAATAAATAAAATTGTCTTAAATGTAAACTTTATAAAATTCATTCTGGTTGTCATAAAAATCTAGGGATGGTTATCTTAATGGTATATCGTTCTTACCACTATGAATCACTTTAAACCTGCTTTTTATAATAAAATAAAATCTATTTACAAAGATTGTTTTATACACAGTTTTCTCCAAACACCAACACATTATTTCCAACGGGTTTTTATAATTAGACATCAATTATAAAATATGTTACTCAAACAAAGGACACTATAACACCAACAGGGATCGTAAAACACCGAATAGACCCTAACACAATTCTATTATTTGAAAGCAAAAGAAAATACCAGGAACCATATACTCAAAATAAAATCAAACGAATTCGTACAAGAAAACTCATGCAAGACGTTACGTACCCAAAAGAAAACGTAAGGTCATATCCAAAATAACGATCAACAGAGCAAACCAAAAGCATCGATACTAAAACGCCGCCAACAGGTTACGAAAATCAAGGGATATACAAAGAAGGGAGTAATGATCCACACTAATATATTAGGAACAATTAGTGCTTAAAAGAAACCTTTAATGCTCATACGAGTAATCAATGCAACGAAAGAACTAACAAAACGCGCCAATATCCAAAAGAGCAGATGCGAACAACAATCGAGCAATGAGCAACCATAATAATAATAATAATAATAATAATAGGTATCCGCAAATACTAGATAGAAAAGAAACTTACTATCTTTACAACTTAATTTAACATATCCTCCAATTAGGGTAAGATAATAATTCTCTACCCATACCACCATCCTTATCATGAAAACTCATAAAAACATATTACACTACCACCTTACAACCAAATACAAATAAATGCAATCATGGTCACAAGTCTACGTGTGTGATGCCTTTATAATTATGTTGGCCACAATAATTATAAGTGCTTGCTTTCACACGTGTACTTACTTCCAAGACAACCCATTTTAATCATAATTCATATATAAGCACATATTCCACATTCCACATCTTAAACCACTCCAACTTAACACATAAAGGAACGAAAGTCTCGCAACAATTCCCAAAATACAAAATATCCGAAAGAAATAATCAATAACAACATGACGAGGTAAAGGACGGGATAAACTTATGTTGGGCCTCGCTTGGGTTTGAATTTGCCTTCGCAAGAATCACCCGACTCCGCGGGTCCAGCCCTATTACGCGCATCTGACAAACGATCAACTATCCTATCTCCTTCTGTTCCACAAGAGGCTCCTTATAACGCTTAAGTCCAGTTGGGAAAAATTGTTCCCCAGCGAGAGGGGTGGGAAAAAAACATAGCTAAAATACTAAGAAAGTAATACATATCATAACAGATAATGGTAGGCAAAATAACTAAAATGACAACTTAGCAATATACGAGATATATATGCTACGCAAAAATAGAGAGGAAGCATAGCAGTTATAACATTAAAAACTTAAGCCCTAAATGCATCTACATGAAGGACCCCTAGGTTATAGTCTAGGCTCAACTACCTACTTCTCTATAACCAAAGGCTCTGATACCAATCTGTCATACCTCGTCAAGGCAGAAACACGAGGCGTAATATCATAGATATCATCACAACATAATGGTGTCAACAATAGAGAATCAGTACATGCATAACTAGAAATAAAAGACACTATGTGTCATGACAATACCAAAAACAAAAGAACGACATCTTGTATTAATGAAAAAATGGTCTCATCAATACAAGGGCAATGATTCACAAACCTACTAAAAACATCCAAGAATTCATGCAAACAAAATACGAAACAAAACCAAATGAGAACTTCCAATGCAGCCTAATGGTCACTCTAGCCACTTTTATTAACTTTGGTATCTTCATAACGCTCACCTAAAAATGATGCTTAAAACACTAACACAAAGGTTGGTGAGAGTCATAGGTTTTACGACACCAACAAAAGATTTAAATCAATTACTGTAATTATAAAAAAAACATACAGGACAATTAAGCTGACTATCATACATGCTAACATGCATTCGTCCCAAACAAGCAACCATAAATGGGACGGAACGTGTCCCCTGATCCATAACATGCAACATTTAGTCATGGGGAGGAATGCTATCCCCAAATCCCAGACTCTTGGTAGCGTAGCACACACAGGCTCATACCTACACCAAGTGGGCGAAACTTCTTTCCCACAAAGTAGGCGAAGAACAATGCAACATCATACAACATGTAGCACATAACATATAATAGCTACTTAAATGTCCATGTGTAACTTAAACCATATAATCAGAGCAATCAAAACATTTCAAAACATATTTTGCATCATCTTCATCCCAAGAAAACATAGTAAAAATGGGACTATGAAACTCACCTAATGCACAAGCAGCTTCCAATAATATCAACACAAGCTACACAATACAAACACAAACGTGTTACACGCGACCAAGCTAAAAGCTCAAGTCCATGTAAAAATCATATGATGGATGTCTATGGTGTTTAATTATCCCCATGGGTCACCCCGATACCATGCCAACTTTAACCACTTCATTTACTCATAATTCTAGTGATCTACATTTTATTTAGAAATGCAGAATTTTAGTGTATCTTTACTAACTTAAAAACATTACTTTCTGACCTTCATAAATTATACCAAAAATCACCTAATTTCATTTATAAGTTCACTAACTACCTTGTGATTCCCAAGTACTCATTACATGTGCAGCAATCCCAAATAAAATCAAACTTTAAAACTGTCCTAATTCGGATCTGATTGCACACTAAAATGTATGGCCCTCACTACCATACGTAGGCAACTAATTAGAGGCTAATTTTCTCAAGAACGTTAATAGACATATAGAACTTAACTCCTGTGTTTTGGCTAACCTTAATTCAATTTTTAAATAGGGGTTTCACCTTCCCAAACATGACTTAAATCTGACCCGTGTTTACTGATTTGACAACTTTTAGTGTAACCAACATTTGACCTATTTTGAGACCTCAAAAACGTTTGAGGCTGGACTTTTTGAAAAGTACATTCAATGAGCTATTGTTTAGAGTCCAGAAACGCTCAAAAACCTATTACCATCATGGAGATATTCACCCGTGAACACAGACCTAAATTTTGCTCTAACCTAAAATAAGATCTAACACAAAACTAATCATGCACATGCATGAACACGCATCTAATCTATTCCCAAGCATCCTAAGATCATTATACATCTTTTAAAATCTATATTTTATGTAACCTTAGATCCATAATAGATTAATTGTTACATGATTTAAAAGAATAAACAAGAAGAAGGGTTAATGATCTTACCTAAAAACCTTGCTAGATCTTTCACAAATTCACCACTTAATTCTTGATCAAAGTTTTTGTCTTCCTAGGGTTTTGGGAAGGAAACTCACAGTACAAAGAAAAAAAATGGGAAATTATGAGCTAGGTTTATAGTATATATAAGGTGTAGACAACTAAGAAATCTAATCCCTATCTAACTAGTATTTGTGTTACACTAAAACACTTTTTTCTTCTTTCTTTTATCAAAATACATATTTAATATGTATGTAAAAAAATTTATTAGTTAATTAATTTCCTTCAATACCTTAAGTTTTTTTATAAAAACCTAAGCTAATTTTGTAAACCTTTTTACATAAACGCAACTTACTACACTTTCTAAAAATAACTTTTCATTTCACACTTCACTTTCTATATTTAGAAATTTTGCTACAAACTTCTATATTTCACTCACCTATTTCATTTCTAAAATAGCATACTTTCCATAAAACTCAATCCTAAATTTTCCAATATTTAACATAGCATTACATGCAACATGTCAATCATTTCCAATATCACCACATGTGAACACATGGAATATCCGACACTTTAACACGCATATAGAATCAAAATGAGATGCCCATACAACTTAAAATGATCTTAAGCACATACTTTACTCACTTAGCACACATAAAAATCATACTATCAATTCCATTGTCACAAAAATGTGAACAAAATGAAATTCCTATATTTACCATAAATTAAATCAAAATGAGATGATCACGCTCATAGATTGATAACTAAACTCACATAAGATCACATAAACACATAGTTATAACACATAATAATATACTTAGGTTAACACTATCGGTTTGACTAACTGGCTCAAGACACGGTTGTGTCACAAGGTACGCTCTTCTTTGTTAAAACTTTGAAAATTAGTCTCCATACGGCGTATATAGGTATACCTATATGCCATATCAGTTTAAAGTCTGATACGTCGTATCAGACAAATCTGTATACGGCGTATCGAGCGTGGGTATAAAAACCCATCTGAATATGCTGGATCGTCTCACACACACTTTTTACTCACAATAAAAAAAATCACCGCGCACCTTGATTTTAAAAATCACACGTGTTTCTATACATCTCTTGCATACTAATCAAACAGGTATGATTCAAAGTATCCCTTATTTCTTTTTCGATTAGGGGTAGGGTTTAGATCTTTAATTAGGGTTTCTATGACTAATATATTGATGTGTCGTCGTGTAGGTGTTATTTTTGTTATCAAGTTCTACTATTTATTTTATGCCGACTATACCTAAAAACTATACTCTAACGGGCAGTGTACCTGATCGAATATAGCTTAGTTGGTAAGTAGGGTGTCGATCACTAAGAGCGAGAGCGTTAATATCTAATTTATCAGTATTTTAGTTATCTATCTAATTTATGCAAAACCTAAACTAATGATAAGGGGGGGGGGGGTTCAGCCTGAGAGACTGGCATGATTTTGGTGTCTAATCTAAGGTTTGGATGACAATTAACACACACAAGTTGATAGACAAAAGATAAAGAAGTGGTCAAGCCTTATGTAAGGAAAACAATATTAGCCATGTTTAAATAAAATAGAATGATGGTTTGTTTATTTAATGCAATGAATGACTTATCTCGAGGGTTATATCATTCCTAGACTTAGGCGATACTTCTTCCTAAGAACTAGACACGTTGAATCCTGTCACAATTAAATGCATCTGCATAAAGTATTTTATTTGTTGATTATAATCTATCTTAGGAGATTAATAATGATCTTATTAAACCCTAGCCCATCGGGACTTTACTAACTTACTTGCAAATATGGAGAGTTATCCCGGACTCTTAGCCTACACCCACACAACACCGAAGTTGCAGCGCATTAAATATGTAGGACTATACCCAGTTGAATGATAGGTTGCATAATTAAGCATGTAAATGAGTATAAATTGATAAACACAATCAACAAGCAACGATAAATTAAGCATTCGAGATAAACAAACCAAACATTATATTATCATAAACATGGCTAATACGTAAAGGTATTAGTCGATGGTCATTGCAACAATACACGAATTCATAGATAAACTATTAAAGTAAAGAAAGATTACGCTAATCGAACATGTATATAAAGTGTAAATAATTACAAGAGTTTTCCCATTGATTGGAGCACTTTGCATGACCTTTTTGGCTGTTTAGATCTTCTGGAAATCGAACTTGGTGGCTAAAAGTATACCTTAAATTGTATTTAGGGTTTGGTATTTATAGACACTGAAAATTGGTCGATACAGCGTATTGGAACTCAATACAGCGTATCGGGATTGGTTGGCGTAGGCTCCACGAATAAAATATTTTAGAATTTTCTTGAGCAGGTTTGGATACGCCATATCCACTTTTTGAATACGCCATATCAATGGATAATCCATATCCATTTTTAGATATGCCATATCCGCTAAAAATGTGTTTTTTATTGATTTTTGACCAAAGTATCATATACGCGTATATACGGCGTATTCTTCAAAGTCAGGTGGTCTTGAGTTCTTCAACGTCTTTAGATATGGCGTATGCTTCTTGAATGATACAGCATATAGGGTTGGATTCCTTGGAGTGTGCGTTACGTTCTCAATCAATCAGTTATATCATTCCCAATTTACATTTATTACTGTATCTTTAAATACTTATCTAGCTGGATGTGGTGTATGGAAGCAAATTGATACGCCGTATTAGGAATTAGTCAAACATGCTTTCTTGTGAAGTCTTGGCGCTGATACGCCGCATCTCTTTTGTTGGATACGGCGTATTGGTCAAAAATCAGTAATCTTCAAATATCTTCGTTTTAGCTCCAAATTATGCGCCTTTTAGCTTGTCTTCACAAAACACTCCTGAATTACTGCATTTATCAACTTTAAAGCAATTAAGTACCAAATAGTACAATAATTATATAAAAGTGGGCAAAACAGATGGGATAAATCATATAATAAAGTGACATTATTTAATGTCATCATATATGTTTCCCACTTCCTTTTAAGATATTAGACTCAGTAAAACAATGCGTTGATAATAAGAGTGGGGTATAATAGGGTAAAATAAGGGGAAATCCCCTTTTAATTCGAAACTACAGAAGCAATACGGCGTATTTAATCTCATTGAATACAACGTATTGCATCATTTTTTACCCAAATTTTAAACCTCAATACGCTGTATTTAGTTAATTGGATACACCATATTGACCTGATATAAGGGACTATACTTTAACTCCCATATGCCATATCCTCTCAAAGACATACGGCGTGTTTAACTCAGACCCTTACATACGGTGTATCCTTCTACGAATACGCCGTATTATACCTCACACAAAATGTTTTACTGATCTTGCTCATTTTTCAGATATGGCACCATTACCAGCTGCTGATTAGGGATACCCTTGGTATAGATACCAGATTAAGAAGTACAACGAGAGGATTAGGCATAGTTATGAGCAGAGGCTCAAGACGATATAGAGAAGACCGGTTAACCAGGTTTACGTATTAGATTTTGATGGATTGACCCTCGAGATGAGGCAGTATCTGGCAGTGAGGTTAAGGATGGCATATTCTAGAGAAGGGCAACAGGTGTTCGTGAATCATGCTTGGAGGACACTGTTTGGGATCCGTGTACCTTTTGTTCGCGAGTTTATCCTGGAGTTTCTCAGCGCTTACATGATGAGTGATACAGAGATGGGGTTGGATGTTACGGATACGTTGTGTTCTCAGTTGGGAGGTGTTAGAAGGAGGATGACATAGAGACAGTTTATATTGGCGTTAGGGTTACATACGGATCAGGAGATGGCAGTGGCTTGGTTTGGAGCCTACTGGAATGGTAGTGATAGATTGATCCCTGACAAGGGGGATCTTAGGTATTATTGGATGAAGATCTCTTCCGACAAAGACTTCTTAGGCCCCGCCCCCTCTTATGTTCTTATTTGGGACTTTATAAGGAGACTATGCCACAGGATGATTGCTTATAGTATTTCCGGTAGGGGCAGGAACCTGAGAAGGTGACCGGTGTTGATCTCTTCTACCTCCGCAACATGGACTGTGGGACTACTAACGTCCCACATCTATTAGCGTAGTATCCGTTTAGGGATACAAAGGGGAGGAAAAGCAGGGCCAGGCTATCAAGGGGGTACTTTATTAGGCGTTTGGCTATGCATTTTGGGCTTGTTAGTGACGAGGGATTGAGAGGGCTGTAGGTAGTCACCTAGAACTCCTATTGATTGATTTACATAAGCTAAGGAGGCTCTACATCTGCACGAGGTATGGTGACACATGGGCTTGGGTAGCCCAGGGACCAAAGAGGCAGCAGGCTGCTGCGACTGGTGCCCATGAGGCCGATGAGGCTGGTCAGGCAGCCGAGGAGGTTTCTCAGGAGATTCCAGCACCAACACAGGCACATCCACCACCTCTACCAGCTCCACAGCCCCATACAATGTCATAGAGGATCGAGGAGGAGGTACGCAACTTATAGCGTGATGTTGTATGCTTACGATGAGTTGTTAAGAGCTTTACCACCGAGCAGTCTAGAGTCTCCACCTGGCTGATCACATGCATAACACAGCTTATGGATGCCAGCGGCCAGACTTATCAGCCATTCGACAGCACCCTCGTAGGTAGCTTACAGTTGTCCTTCTAGAGGCATGTCAGGCCGAGGACAGGCGATGATGTACCTCTGCAGCCCCTTATACTGATGCTCAGCCTGACCCTTGATCTCTTTCTCTTTATGTTACTATCTTTTGTTGATATGTACTGTATATTACACTTATGACACTTGATTACCGATTCCCTTTTAATGTATATTATATGATGATCGGTTTGTTTGTGTGTGATAGAATCAAGACTGACAGTAAGTTCAGCAGCATGACTCATTGATTGATTACAGGTTTAAAATCCTAAAACAATTACCTGATGAATGAAAAGGAATAAAGAAAAGGTCAAACTTAAAGACTAGCTGAAACAAAAGTGCTTCCTGGGAGACAACCCGGTCATTTTAATTGTTTTTCGCATTTTTAATTGTTTGTCGTACGAGTTTGTCTTTCGAGACACTCTATATGGCGTATCAAACCCCTCTGGATAAGGCGTATAGAGATGTCTCGACGTTATCAATTTTTAAAACTAAACATTTAATTTCTAGTAATTTAATTATTTCTACAGGAACAATACAGTGTATCTTAGGATTTAGGATACGATGTATTGATCGATGTACAGTTGTGTGTTTAATTGTTTTCTTGTACCATTGTAGCAAGACAGGATTTGCACTTGCCTTCTAATCTTTTATACAGGACCTTGCTAAAACTATGATATGGTATATGCTAAAAAAGACATGTGTTGAACTTATCCGGGCATGCTGAAGCCCTAGTCAACACACTTTTTTCTCAAGTACTCATCTTGGAGAATTATCATGAGCAAAACATCAGGGAGTTTTCCGTTCTAATTCTATTTTCCCTTATTATTTAATTGTTTTATTTATACAACGAGGACATTGTATAATTTAAGTGGGGGATGGAGAATTAGAACGTACTTGTCTTCTTTTATAAAATAACATGCAAAGTGCTTAAAAACGGTTAAAATTTAAAAATAAATTAGCATGACTTTTGTAAAAATCACTAGTTACATTATCTAGCATACTATAAACCTTGATACATATTGTGACAATTAAGCCTCTTCCGTTTCCAAATGTCTACTAAAATTCCATAAAATTATGAGTGTGTGGTGATGTAGTGGACTTTAGAACTTGACCTGTCATATCACTCGATATTGCCATGATTAGTACTATGGATTTAGATGGAAGAACATGTTCAACTGATAAATTTATAGGATTAAACCAAATAGACTACATGTCATAAAAATAACTAACCACACTGGTCAGTTAAATCTCGTGTAACCCTTGATTACTCTTATTTTTAGAGTAAAACTTCCTAGAACAACCTGTTGAGCCATTCCTTTCTTTTTCTACACCATATTATATGTTTCATTACACATTTGCACCTTAGCCTACCATGTAGATTAAGCCTATTTCTCTATGTTGCTAGTTGCTTTCGTGTAGAGTTTTATATTTCCTATGTCAAAGTGAAAATTTTCTATCTCTGTAATGGTCGGGAAATTGCATAATGCAATGGGAAAAATATGTAGCTCATAAGTTTTGCTACTTTCGTGATTATGAATTATGCCCGAAGAAGAAATGCTATAAGGAAAAGATTTTCCAGACAAATTATGAAAGTGAAGACGGTGGAATTAAACTGAGATCTATGATGTATTTCAAAAAAAAAGAGAAGGACGAAAAATAGTCGGTTCAAAAGAAGTTTATACCAAAGGAATTACTTAGAAGGATCGATTATTCGTTGATACGTTACAAAAATCAACGATGTAAAGTCTTGTAAAAAGTAGCCGCTATCACCACTTATGTAAAAGTATGTAAAGAGCGGGATGCAAGAGAAGTTGACTGTTATGGGAATGCCAACTTAGGTTGTCCTTTTCATTTATGTGATCGAGGCGTCTGTCTATATGTTTGAGTCTTTGTCATGGAATGGTCGGGGGAAAGTTACTAGCAACCGTACCTTATTTGTTGGCTTAATCTATTTGTTTTGTGAATTTTACTTAACACCCACTTTACTTCCCTTCCCTAGCAACTAACCTTAGTGTCTACTCAAACGAGGACTTGTTCGAGCATGCATGTCTATTCCGTCCTTACGGCCATGTATGCATGTCTTAGCTTCCTTGTTGGATGACGACTTTCGATGAAAGTTAAAAGCTCCCTGCCCTATATCATTCTTCATCCTAACCGCTGGTTAAACATGAACAAGGATGTGTTCGGATTGTGTATGTCTATTCCGTCGTTACAGCCATGTATGTACGATACAGCTGCCTTGTTGGTGTGGTACTTATGGTGAAAGACTGTTGAATGATCAACCGTAAGCCTTCTTAACCTAATTTAGCTTTTGACTTGTTCTTCCTCAGCTTTAGCGGTAGAGATGTGTATCCTTGCCAAGCCTATGATACGAAGCTAATCACGACCGAGCAATTGAGCTTACTACTTAAATGTTGCACCCTAGATTAGTTGAGTAATCTGAGTGTTTTCATTTCCATATTTCGTATGGAGCTCGGTTACATACAAGTGATTAGGACAAAACGATGCTTAAACGGAAAATCTTCAACTTCGGTTAGGACACATTTTCATAAACTAAAACTTTTTCTAAAGTCTACTTGAGGACAAGTAGGATTCAAGTGGGGGATATTTGATGACATCAAATAACGTCACTTTATTATATCATTTATCACATCTATTTTACCCACTTTTATATAGTTATTGCATTATTTGGTACTTAATTACTTTAAAGTTGATAAACTCAGTAATTCAGGAGTGTTTTGTGAAGACAAGCTAAAAGGCGCATAATTTGGAGCTAAAACAAAGATATTTGAAGATTGCTAAAATTTCACCAATACGTCGTATCCAACTTAAGAGATACGACGTATCTGCGCTAAGACTTCACAAGAAAACGCGTTTGACCAATTCCTAATACGCCGTATCCATGTTGTCTACATACGCCGTATCCATGAAGATAACTATTCGAAGATACACTAAATCAAGTAAATTGGGAATGATATCAAAGATTTATTATGAATGTAGCGCACACTATAAGGAATCCAGCCCAATACGCCGTATCAACCTTGATGGATACGACATATTGAGTCTTTTTCAGATACTATAAATAGAAGACTCAAAAACGAGTTTTTAGTGTGCAATATCATATTATTTATACCATACTCACTAAAGACAAATCTTAGAAGAAAAGATCAGCCACTAAGGTCAAGCATTGATCACGAATCCATAGAAGACATCGTGTATTTTTTACTCTCTTAATCGTTCAATTTTCATTTTTTGATTACGCTTGTATAATTACAATGGTTGTGGGCTAATACCATCAGGTATTAGCCATCTTAATAAAAGTTCAATGTTTGGTTTGTTTCAAAATCGATTTCTTAATTTATCGTTGATTGTTTAATTATGTTTATCACCTCATACTTGTTTATGTGTTTGAATATGCGACCTATCATTCAACTGGATCTAGTGATATGGACCAAGTAATTTAGATACCGGGATAGCTCTCCATATCGTGTTTCATATTACTGGACCAATAGGATCACAAATAACGTTCTGTCTTTGTCTTTTGATTATGAGCTTAGTTGGACCGGTAGGTGACCCGTTTATGTTTCAGCAATCATGCTCTTAATTAACTAATAATTATTGGAATAGTGAACTACCAGTATATAAAACACCGTCAAACAATAAGTGGGTAAAGTCCCGTTGGGCTAGGGTTTTAACAGGATCACCACTGCTTTAATTCTCTAAGATAGATTATAATTAAACTAAAGGATGCTTTATACGAATGCGTTAATTGTGACAAGATTAATCGTATCTAGGTCTTAGGATGATGTCCCGCCTAAGTCTTAAGAGTGATATGCCGCTTCGAGATAAGTAAATTATTGCACTACAACAAACAAACCAGCATTGAACCAGATTTAATATGGCTAATACGATTTTCTATCATTTGGTTTGTACTGCTTTTCTATCTTCTAATCTTCTTCTTTTGTGTTTATTGTGTATTGAATTTGTATTTGTTTCCACCAAACCTGTGCCAGTCTCTCAGGCCGAAAACCCCCATATCAATAGACAATGTACATAACATAGGTTTAACCAGTAAATAGACGAATTAAAATGCATATAGAATATAGGATTAATATTCCACTCTTAGTGTTTGACACCCTACTTACCACGAACTCTATCTTGATCGGTTACACTACTCGTTAAGGTGTTGTTTTAGGTTTGTCGGCTAAATATAAATTTAAAACTTGATAATCAAATAATTGACCCTACACGATAGCACATCAGTGGTGATAGTAGTTTGAAGGGGTGTTCGGATACTTGGTTTGTCAAGCCAAGATCACCATAAATCCCTATTTTAAGTGTTCTAAACAAACTCGAATGATTTGTGTGAGAGTGTGTGAAATGAGAGAGCCAAGGAGGTTATTTATAGGCTATTCGGGGGCCAAAGTGTGTCGCATAAACTTATTTGTGCGCCGCACATCGGGAGTTAATGCACACTTTATTTAATTGCCTTTAATTTTCTCATAGACTCAAAAGTGCGGCGCACTTTAGGTAAAACCGCCACACTTTAGGTACTTTTAGCACTTGGCCTTTTTCAAGGTTGTATATAATTGAATTCTCTTCGCGTGGCCTCTTGAACCAACTAAAACGGAGTTCATATGACCGAGTTATGGCCAAAAATAGTGGACATGTGTCATGAGATATTTATCTTCAGTTATTTCTTCGTTTAAGCTTCAATTCTTCGTGTATTCTTCCATTTTCTTCCACGACACGAACCTAGAACATATAATAGCAAATATATTTGATTAAGTACCGAATGATCATGAGAAATGATCAAATAAATTCAAATAACGCCGCCAAAAACATGTATAATTTAGGCGTTATCAAATCCCTCCACACTTAGCTATTGCTTGCCCTCAAGCAATTAAAGCGAAAAAACAAGATCATTTATCATGACATGGAGAAAAAATCATTTTAGCATTAACAAGTGTTTACCAATTTTATAACTTTTCAGGCATAGACATATAACAGAGCACCTCACATAGGGAAAGTGTTTGTTTTTGAATTCACACGAGTCACTCAGATAGGGCGTGAGCACCTATCTAGGTTGCTACCATATGCTTGTACTAGACACATAAACATAACCGATGGGGCGTGAGCACCTAGACAAAAATCTAAAAGAGGCAAAACGTGATAACGAGGTTGGTGAATAGCAGATACTTGATTCCATGTGCCAAAACTTTGCCTTATACTTTTAACTTTTATTATTATATATTTTTTTTCTTTTCTGTTTTTTTTCTATTTCAAATTCTTTTCATTCCAGATATTGCGATAACTAAGGCTGGCACAAAACTTCTTCTTCAACGAGCATATTTTTCTTGCTCTTTGGATACTTTGGGGATCTCAACACTAAAAGCGAGTGTTGCAAATACATGATTACGTAGGGATTTATTTCACCTCTTATCATACGACTTTGTCTAAAAATTAACCTCACTGCGGTCTAGTAAATGGTGATCAAGCACAAGTTCTGGAGCTACTAAATTACTGGCTCACTCATATAATTTTCAACCAATACCACTACTCCAGAAAAGGCGACAAACTACAAATACACAGCCATAATGACAGATGAGACACTTGAAATTACATTTAAACCTTAACTCGATTATCTTGGGTATCAAAGGTGGATACCCGAATTCTTTAATGCTAAGTTTCTCACAATTTTAGTAGACTATTTTTGTGCTAGTTATAGTGTCAATCTGGGTGGATTTGTCTTACTAAGAGTATTGATTTTTAATTTTGAACAGAAAGCATATATTAATTTTTTAATTTTCCAGAATATACCAGTTGAAATTTTTTGGTAGGGTAAAACATGGAGGGATATGATTATGTTTTCCTATTTGGCTCCCCTCCACAATTAAGTTGAACATTGCCCTTAATCTGATAACTGATAATTAAGATAAAATAGGGAAAATTAAGGGAAAATGGTACTTCTCAGGGTTCTTAAGTTCTTGGTTGAATTATGAAGGATATGACGCGAAACGGAACGCCAAGCATGTGTATTCTACCACATGTAATATAATACTCCAATTATATAAGTCTCCAAGTGTAAAATGCCAAACACCAATCCAAGCTCCACCAGTATTATTTAATCTGCAAAATAGACACAACTACAAGAAAAACATTAAATATAAAAGCCCACTTTCGTAGGCACCACGGTTACATTTAGAGCATGCAACAACCCTTTAAACCCCTCGGTGTCCCGAGTAGACGAGTTATAGTATAAACACATGCTAACGTACACCTTTGGAATGTAGCTGGAGCATTACATGATCCCAAAGGCATTCGCCTATAAGCGTACGTAACGAAGGGACATGTGAATTTTGTTTTTTCTTGATCATTAGGATCAATAGGAATCTAGAAATATCCGGAAAAACCATCAAGGAAATATAAATATTTATTTTCTGCGAGTCTTTCCAACATTTGATCCATAAACGGTAAAGGAAAATGATCTTTTTGGTTGCTTTATTGAGTTTACGATAATCAATGCATGCTCGCCAACCTATAACGGTTCTTGTTGGGACAAGTTCATCATTTTTGTTTGTGACTACTATAATACGGCCTTTCTTTGGGACACAGTGAATAGGACTAACCCAAGGACTGTTAGTAATTGGATAAATAATACCGGTATCCAAGAGTTTCATGATTTTTTTTCACAACTTCTTGCATATTTGGATTTAACCTTTTTTGTTTTTGGACAACTGGTTTTTTGTTATCCAGAAGTTGTATCTTATGTTTGCAGAATGATAGGCAGATACTAGGAATGTCTGTTGTTTTCCAGGAAAATGCTTCTTTTTGTCTTTTAAGGACGGATACAAGCTTGCTTTTGTTTTGAGCAAAAAGTTGAGCTGATATGATTATAGGAAGAAAAGAGGGTTCCTCCAAAAGTACATATTCCAAGTTATCAGGAAGAGGTTTAAGTTCGAGATCCATAGGAGGTTCTTCGAGAGATGTTTTGATTTTATAATATGTGTTGATGGTGATTTTCTCGAATGGTGGTTCTTCTTTGTCAGATTTAGAGTCATAAATTTCATCGGCAGTCATTGCTGCGAATTTCAAGAATGATTCCTTTGATGGAATGAAGGATTTTGCTTCCTTCCTCAAGAAGAGCGTCAAAATCTTCTTTTAAGATTTCATCGTTAACATCGATACTAAAACATGTTTCATCATTCGAATAAGAGTGATTAATGGCAAAATCGATATTAAAGATCATTCATTCAGTTCCAACTCCAAGATTGAGTTATTTCTATTTAAATCGAATTACTGCATTAGTAGTGTGAAGAAATGGTCATCCTAAAATGAGAGGAACTTTGTTGTCTTCTTCCATTTCGAGAATAACAAAATTGGCAGAGAAGGTGAATTTACCAACTTGAACGAGCATATTTTCAGCTATTCCAACAGGGTACTGGAATGATCTGTCAGTTAATGTTACGCTAATTTTAGTAGGTTTAAGAGATTCGAGGGATAGTTTCGCATATAAAAAATACGGCATAAGGTTAATGCTAGTACCAAGGTCGGCTAAAGAATTACAATTGAAAGTTTTATTAAAGTTACATGGAATAAGGAAACTTCCAGGGTCTCCAAGTTTAGGTGGAACTTTGTTTTGAAGAATGGCGGAACTTTCATCGCTTAGGAATGCGGCAGAAATTTGCTCAATTTTGAGTTTGTTGCTTATGAGTTCTTTGAGAAATTTGCCATAGTTAGGCATTGTGGCTAAAACATCGACAAGAGGTACATTTATTCGGACGGCTCAGATCATGTCGAGGAATTTTCGGTATTAGGCCTCCATTTTTTCTTTTCTAAGGCATTAAGGATATGGAATCTTTGGTTTGTATGGTTTTGGTACGACGTTTCTTTGATTGGTTTTGAAAGTTGAGTTTTTGGTTGTGGTGTTGGTTCATCGTCTTCATCATCGCTATCGAAGTTCATAGGGTTTTTAGAATTGTTTTGTTAATTATTCGGGTTATCTTGTGGATCATAGGATTTACCACTTCTTGTTAATACGACATTCACATGCTCATTACGAGATTACGGTGGTTGATAAGCTTTCGAGTTATCACTTCGTGGGTTTGGTTGAGTGTTGCTTGGAAGAGATCCAGAAGGTTGACCAGATTGCTTGTCAGCAAGTCTGTCGAACTTAGTTTCAAGGTTTTGGATTAAGGCTTGATGATTTTTTGTTACAGTTTTGAGTGGAGTTTTTAGATCCATGAATGTTTCTTTGATAAAAGCATTGGTTGATTACTGAGATTTCATGAAATCATTGAATTGTCTTTGAAGATGATAGGATTTACCATCAGTTTTGGATCGGTAGTTATCTCGGTTATAATCATTCTATCCGCTTGAACGCCAATTATCGTGATTCGAGTCTCGGTCACGGTAATCATTGTAAAAACGAGTCTTACAGAAAGTTTGCATGAATTTAGCCTCTTCTTCATGAGACATAGGTATGTCATCATCGTTAAGATCGGGTGTTGGTTGTTTTACATAAGATTGGAGTTCTTTGTACTGAGCATCCATTTTTATGGTCATGGCATCCATTCGGCCCATAATTTTATCAGTATCGGAATTAGTGTTACCTTCATCGATAAAAGCAACAGTTTTCTTAAGAGATGTTTTGGTTTTTTGATTTGTAGCCCAGTCGAGCTTAAGTAAGACTTTATCTTCTAGAAGCTAATAAGTTGGATTTGGTGTTTTATAGAGGAAAATACCACCGGCTACGGCATTTAGAACTTCTTGGGTTATTTCGTTGAGACCATGATAAAAGATTTTGATAATGTTGCCTTTGGATAGATTATGACCATGGCAATTTCTGAGCATTTCCTTCATACAAAGCCAAGCATCGGTTAGTCATTTTCATGTTGGGAAAAAGCACGGATTTCTCCGAGGTGTAGGTCAAAAAGAGCTGGGGGAAAGAATCGGCTAATGAAAGCAGTTTGAAGTTTATCCCACGTTTCGATAGTTCTTTCGTTGAGCTCGTCCAGCCATGTTTTTGCTTCTCTAGTGAGTGATAGGGGAAACATCATTAGGCGGACATCTTCATTTTTGGTATCTCTGTATTTAAACTTATCGTAGATTCTGAGGAAGTCGTGATTGTGTTTTTGAGGATCGGTTTTGGTTCTACCATCAAATTAGTTTCCTTTGACGAGAGTCAAGTGGTTACCTTTAATGGAAAATTCATTTGCGGTTTCAGGAATAGTGATTGCGGAACCTTGAGTCATAGCGACAACACAATCGGCAGCCCACATGGGTTCATCATCCATTGGATCATAATTTCGAAGAATATCAAGAAAGTGACGGAAGTAATTGATATTGAGAATTGGCGGGTAGACAATTCTCGGGTGTTGAGGTGGATTATTTCTTTAATCAAATGAAACTCTTCTATTTCGTCGATGAAGTCTTTGATTCAGAGTACGTTCAGGTTCAGGTAACGGTTCAACAAGTTCAGAATTGAAGCACGTGTATGCATCTAAGGGAGAAATTGTTTAGGTCAGTTTGCCAGAAAACTATACGGTGATTTTTAAAAAGAGGGGGAGTTAAAGTAATTTTCTAGAGTTGACTATATAATAACTTAAAAATCCTCGGAAGCGGCGCCAAAAACTTTGATGTGTTTCAAAAGCTTTAAATTTATAATGACTGAAAATACCAATTTTATTATAGGAAAACACACGGGTAAAAGTATAACCCACGTATATAGTATAATCTTTTTAGGTAAGACCAGGTCGTCCACAGGGATTTGGGTAGTATTAGAATAATTAGAAAGAAAATAGACTTTAACTTTGAAAATAACTTTTTGTTTTACCAGTGATGATAAAGATGACTACTCAGATAGTTAAAAATAATTTATAAGTAATGGTAATGATTAAGACCTTGAAGATGGAACTTTAGCTTATAAAAAGGATTTCTCGTCAGAAAACATTTTCACAAATTAAGTTAATTAACACAAGACTTATATTTAGTTGACTAGACCAAACGTCAGACAAATGATCCAGATAACTTATTATATCAAAACTTATTTTGTTTATCAGTTTATGAAAGTGGATTTCTCGACATAGACGATAAAGATCATAGACTAATCTTTAAAACCACATAAATCATAACGGATCTTTCGACCTATACTGATATGAATATATAACCTAAGTTGATAAGAAAAACTAACAAGATAAGATATAATAGGGTTGCAAAATAAGCTTGAGATTAATGAGATCACAACCATACCAAACACTTATTCATTATCATAACATCACTGAGTAGTCATGAGAGATTTAGCCTCTCATGGCTAAAGAGTTCATAACATAACTTGATTCAATAAGAGACTTCATTATTTCACTAAATTAGTATGGTATTCTTCTTCGTTCTTGGTTGTATGATCTTGAATCTTCAAAAGGAGTGGTGTTTATACTTGGAGAATGGTTGGAAAGGATTGTTGTTGTGTGTGATAAGAGAGAATTAAGTATGAAGGATGTATATAATGTGTGAGAATTTGGCTATATTTATAAGTTGATTTCAGGGTAAAAGTGCGACGCACAAGATAAATTGTGCGGCGTACTTAAGGATTAAATGTGAAGGTAATTTAATGTTTATTGAAGAAGTGCGACGTATAATAGTATTTGTGCGGCGTACTTAAGGTGTTAATGTAATAGTATTTATGACTTCATTTATACTTCGTATAAGGATAGTAAGTGCGGAACACAATCTTGTAAGTGCGGTGTACTTTGGAGAGTTAATGCTCAAATTTTAGTATGTCTTTAATTCCCTTCTTTGAGGAAAGTGTGTCGCACAATCTTGTAAGTGCGGCGCACAATTGCACTTTGAGCTTGAAACTTCATCTTTTTCTTGTATTTTGATTTTCAAAGTGTATAAGTATTTGATCTTTTCTTGATTTGAGCTCGGGATGTCTTCAACTGAACCTGCAAGTATTTTATGCTTTTAAGTATCGAAAGTTCACGAGAAATGATAAAATATGAATAAATAATGCCACCGAAAACATGTATAATTAAGGCGTTATCAAATCCTTCCATATTTATTGTGACGTGGATAAAATTTAGATTTTATAAGAGTTTACATATTAATTAGTTATTGATAAGTGCTTAATTACACATATCTTTTACCTCTAAAAACGAGCTTAAATGACCAAAAACAGACAAAAACTGCCAAATATATGTTTGTTTTGCATTTATATTGTGCAGGAAGTGGATATCAACAAAAAGACAGAAAACCAAGCCAAAATGACAAAACTGAGCATGGAATGGAAAAGACTGTGCAAAATCAAGGCCAAAGTCCAAAAAAATGCCAAAGTCAGAGTCAATACAGAAGAATCAGCAGTCAAACCGGAGCCGGAACTGAAGAATACTATTGAATGCAATCTTAACCCATCTGATGGGCCGGGAAAGCCCAATAGTATATCTATGAAGACTGTGAAGACCAAATGGGCCCTCAATCAATTACAACAGCCCATTTGTGTGCAATTGACAAAGACTGTGAAGACTTTGAAGGCCCAATCCTAGCCCAGTTACATCCAATCTCAGCCATTGTACACACAAAACCCACTTCATAACCTTATTGGGCTTGAAAAAGCCCAATAAACTCACCTGTACCTTATTGGGCCCAAACCCAAACCCAGTGGGCCCAATACAAGCCCAAGCCCAACAAAAGCCCAAAATCCTTTTTTATAAAACTTTAGGGGCTTAAATTGCCAATTTTGAAAGTTATTTTATAAAAGAAAAATGGTTTAACTAAAAGAGGGACTGAAATTGCAATTTTCCAAACTTGTAATCCCTTTAAAGAATCCAGGGACTAAAACTGCCAAATGGCAGTTTTCCTTTTAGTTATAAAACGCAGGGACCATTTTTGCAATTTCCCAAATCCTCTCTTTTTCTTTTAGTTATAAAAAACGACAAGGGCTAGTTGTGTTATTTTAGAAACTTTGTTATAACTAGTTTTTGGGCTAAAAATAAAATGAAAAGAGGAAGAAACTTGGGGGACTATTGTTGCATCTTTTCCAACGTTTTCTTTTAAACCTGCAACCATACACAGTACCCTCCATGTACCCGCCAAAATCAAACCCACTCTTTCCCATGGTTTTTCTCCCAAAACCACCTCCCAAGTACCCTTACCAGCTCACCCTCACCTTTCCCCACTCAACCCCAACCCTATAACCCTCTACCCTGTCAAAACACACAACCCGAGCACCCCCATCAATGGCTAAGATCAATACAAGGCATTATGGAGTGGTTAGATGGGGAATTTTGGGGAGGCATTACACTCTCACAACAAACACAGCCCAAGAGCTTTGAGCTGCTATAAAAGGAAGAGAAGCCCAAGCCGAACATATAACTTTTTTTTACTTTTTCTTAGTGTAAAATTTTACTTAAGTTTGCATTTAAAATTATTGTACTGAGTTCTTTTTAAGTTTTTGTTGTATCATTTTCAGTTTCAATATAAGTTAAGAGTTTTTGTGATATTACATTTGTCAAAATTTGAAGTCTCATTTTAGTTGTTTTAATTCTGTTTAAATTGTATGAAAATGTGTTAAAATTGCTAAAACAATACTTATAATCACTTTCTTAGCTTCCCTTAATAAAAATCAGTAAAAAAAAAGGGTTTTATATATTTAAGGGGGTGTTTGGTTTAGACCCAAAATGGGTCATTTTGGGTTTTGCATGGGTCAAGCTCACTCAGCCAACTTTGGCTGAGTGTGCAAGCTTTATTAAGCCACTTAAATTACCAATTTTGGTTTGAAAATAAGTTTTTAGGTTTATTTTAGATTCTGTCAAATTTCATTAAGCAAATTTGAGCTATAATGGCTCAAGCTGCAATAGAGCAGCATAAGCAATTGTTTTTGTTCTCTATTGTGTTGTTTCTAGCCCTTAAACCAACCCCCTTGTTTCCTGACTTAGGGTTTGGCAGCTAAGTCCAAAGAGTAATGTGTGCATTTGTGTTTTTGAAAATAGCCATCTTTAAGCCCAATAATCAGCAGCTTTAAATAAGCCCTAACCCCTCAAATTTTGGAAATAAGCTCACTTACCACCTTTTGACATCTGTCTTTGTTTGGTTTTAACTAAAAAGCTAAAATAAGCTTATTTTCATAAGCCCAAAAAGCCCCTACACTGCCTTGCAACCTCCCCTGGTGCTGAACCAAATTTTTCAGCACACTCTTTTCTTTCAAGCTTCTTTTAGATATTAAGCACTAGGATCTTATACGCTTTTACTTAGAGCTTAATACTTGTTCCTTTAAGTCCCCCAAATTATTATAGCCTTATCTCCGCCTTAGCTTAGTCTTAAATCCTAAGCTTAAAGTTCACTTTTTTCTGTTTTCCTTTTAAAACTGTTAGATTTAGCTTATTTTCTCCCCAGCTTATTTTAGGGCTTATTCTAGAAAACTAGCATATCATTAGGACTCCCTTAGCCTAGTATCTTATTCCCATAGTTTGTAGCTTATCTTGTGAGCTTAAGCCCCAAAAAGAAAGAAAAATAAGCTAAAAAGCTTATTTAGCTTTTGCAGCCCCAAAAGCTCACATTTTTAGCTTATTTAGTCCACTTCAGCTTATACTCCTTTTATGAAAAATGTTCCTCACTAAGTCCCCCCTTTTAGCAACTTTTTTTGGGGGGGGGGGGGGGGGGGGGGGGGGGGGGGGGGGGGGGGGGGGGGGGGGGGGGGGGGGGGGGTGGTTGGGTGTGGGGGAGGTTTTTGTGGTTGGGGGGTTTTTCGGGGGTTAGGTAGTGTTAAGTGTGGGTAGTTAGTTGGTTGTAGTTTTTGATATTAGGTATCACTAATGTCCCTGAGAATTGGACACCCGATTGGCTAAGGTGGGGTATCCAGACAAGCTTATCTACTTACGCTCCAAGGGTGGTTTTTTTTATTATTTTTGCCTTCTTTAAGCTTTTGGCTAATAAGCTTGTTGGACCCACTTTGCAAATCGGGGTTCAACTCAGGGACCATTTGTGTAATTTTCAATTTTCTAGTTAACTTTGTTAGTCCTTAGGTTAGTTAGCCTGTTACCCCGTTTGTCCCCTGGGTTGCTTTACTCTGTTTAAGTCCTTTAAGTTTAACATCCTTTAGACTTTAGTTTAATTAATAATTTAATTTAGTTTAAATCTAAATTAGTTTTTAATTACTTTTATTTTAAAGCAGTAAAATTTGGGC
The DNA here is from genome assembly GCA_026074375.1 of Tanacetum coccineum. Classification (NCBI taxonomy): domain Eukaryota; kingdom Viridiplantae; phylum Streptophyta; class Magnoliopsida; order Asterales; family Asteraceae; genus Tanacetum; species Tanacetum coccineum. The sequence goes on from BQNB010000731.1 coordinate 114,032, forward strand.
ATTTTCCATATTTTTAGATTTGTTAACTTTTTTCTTTATTTAAATTTTGGGACTTTTTTTCCAGAATTTTTATAACTTTTATTTTTTGTCTTTTTCTATTTGTTCGGTAGTTTTAAAACTAAGTTTTTAATCTTTAAAAATTCATAAAAAATCCAAAAAAGAAAAAAAAAAATATTTTTCTTTTTTATAAAATTTTCTTTTGTCATTTAGTGTCTAGGAAAAATATAAAATTTAGTGTAGGCTTAATTTGTCTTAAATTTCAGTTTTAGACCCGTTTTTACCGGGTGCGTTTTACCGTTTCTTTTCGTTTAGCATTCAAACGACCTCCGTTTTAGTTCTAGTTTTCTTTATTTTTCAAATTAAGTTAATTAGAATTTAATTTTGATTTTTAATTTAATTTAGCATTTATTTTTCTTAATTTTTAATATTTAGGTTTCCCGATACCTTATTCTGTTCCCCGTATTTTAATTTAGATTTAATTTTAGGATTTCCTTATAACTAATTTTGTTTCCCGTAGTTTTTAAGATCCCCATTTCCTATATTTGTTTCCCGTAGAATAAATTAGATTTTATTTAATTAATTTTAGTTGTAATTATATCAGTGTTCATATCATATATTCTCCATCATTCAATTTCTCATCAAACCAGGATAACTTTCAATTGCAGCCTCGTTGGGACATACGACCCGGGAATATCTCTTCCGGAATCTTTTTATCATTGATTCTCATATATTTTATTTCTAAGTAGGTCTTGACTTTTTCCCTTTGTCAAGGGTAAAGAGTTTGGATTTGCCTAGTATTTTATATATATACTATCCCACGAATCAGATACTAAGACTTTCTCCTACAATATCATTGAATCGGTTAACCGAGTCGATGTTATTGACATTGCTTGTGAAGAATATGTTCAAGAAGTACTTGAAATTTCTGAAAGTGGCAATCCCACTTCTACGTCGGACCTTATGATCGATTCTCGCTCTCCATCTTTCACTCCCTTCGGAGGAAGTGATTTTCTAATGGAAGAGATCGATGCATTTCTTGAACATGATGATTCAATACCACCAGGTGTTGACGGCATCTATGATTCTGAGGGAGATACTGTTTACCTTGAGGAATTGTTAAGTGTGATCAATAGTGACCCAAATCTCCCTCCGTCACCAGTTTGTGAAATTAATGTGCCTGAAAAGGTTAAATCTTCATGTGAAGATCCTCCCGACCTTGAACTCAAAGACTTACCATCCCATCTTGAGTATGCGTTTTTGGAGGGTAATGACAAATTACCCGTCATAATCGCTAAAAACTTAAAAGATGAGGATAAAACCGCCCTAATCAAGGTTCTTAAGTCACACAAACATGCCATAGCTTGGAAGATAGCTGATATTAAGGGGATAGATCCACAATTTTGCACCCATAAGATTCTGATGGAGGAAAATGCCAAACCCGTAGTTCAACATCAGAGAAGGGTTAACCCCAAAATCCATGAGGTTATTAAGCAAGAAGTTATCAAACTTCTTGATGCAGGGTTAATTTACCCTATCTCTGACAGTCCCTGGGTAAGCCCGGTTCATTGTGTCCCTAAGAAGGGAGGCATAACCGTGGTGAAAAATGAAGAAAATGAATTAATACCCACTAGGTTGGTTACGGGATGGCGAGTTTGCATCGATTACCGAAAACTCAATGATGCAACTCGTAAAGACCATTTCCCTTTACCATTCATGGATCAAGATGCTGAAGAAAAAAAGATTAGCCGTAAATGAGTACTATGTTCTTATCTTGGACGGATTCCCGGCTACTTTTCAAACCCCAATTAACCCCACTTGAATTCACGAGAAACTACCTTCCAACCTGCCCTTATGGGACATTTGCCTATCGTCGCATGCCTTTTGGGTTATGCAATGCACCGGGCACGTTCCAAAGGTGTATGGTTGCAATCTTTCACGATATGATTGAGAAAACCATGGAAGTCTTCATGGATGATTTCTCGGTTTTCGGTGATTCTTTCTCCTCTTGCCTTTCCCATTTAGACAAAATGCTCCAAAGGTTGCGAAGAAAACGACATCTTAGTGGCTAAATTGGAGAAAAATAGCCACTTTATGGTCAAGGAAAGGAATAGTCCTTGCCCTAATATTTCTAGAATCGGGATCAAGGTTGATAAAATCAAAGTTGATGTCATTGCAAAATTACCTCATCCCACTACCGTGAAGGGTATTCGCAGTTTTCTCGGTCACGCCGGATTCTACCGACGATTTATTCAGGATTTTTCCAAAATCGCCCGGCCTATGACCCACCTCCTTGAAAAAGAAACTCCGTTTATCTTCTCGAAGGAATGCATCGAAGCATTTGAAACCCTTAAGATGAAGTTAACACAGGCTCCAATTCTAGTTGCTCCCGATTGGGACTTGCCCTTTGAAATCATGTGTGATGCAAGTGATTTTGCTTTGGGGGCCCACCCCCCCCAGTCCCTAGGGCAACGAAAACCACAGCACTTCAGCCGAACATATATGCAAGCAAAACCTGACCGGGCACAAGCACCACATTACACTACAACGGAAAAAGAATTACTTGCCGTAGTGTATGCTTTTGAGAAATTCCGGCCATATCTTGTCTTGTCCAAAAGCATAGTGTATACGGACCATTCGGCTCTCAAGTACCTGCTTGCTAAGCAAGATGCTAAGCCAAGATTGCTCCGGTGGATTTTGCTGCCTTCCCTTCAGGAAGAATTTGATGTCGTTTAACCTGATAAAAAAGGAGCAGAAAATCTCGCCGCAGACCACCTTTCTAGACTTGAAAATCCCCATCAAAGTGAGCTCGAGAAAAAGGAAATTACGGAAACATTTCCTCTCGAGACACTTGGGATGGTTACCTTTCGTGGTGATGATAATGCCCCATGGTTTGCCGATTTTGCAAACTACCATGCGGGGAATTTTGTGATTAAAGGGATGTCGTCTCAGCAGAAAAGAAAGTTTTTCAAAGACGTCAAACACTACTTTTGAGGAACGACTCCCTTTTCTATTCAATATTGTGTATGACCAAGTAATTAGGCGTTTGTGTTTTTCAGGCAAGAAGCTTTTGGACATCTCAAGCTTGCCACAGTGGACCCACTGGGGGACACTACGGTGCCAATTACACCGCTAAAAAGATCTTCGATTCAGGTTTCTATTGGCCCACGATCTACAAGGATGCCCACGACTTTGTCACCCGATGTGACATTTGTCAACGTCAAGGCAAAATTTCGCAACGTGATGAGATGCCTCAAAACTCTATCCAAGTTTGCGAAATCTTTGACATGTGGGGCCAATTTGATTTTATGGGGCCGTTCTCGTCTCAAGAGGGAAACAATATATATACCTCCGTGGCATTGATTGATTTATCAAAATGGGTTGAAGCCAAAAGCGCACCCCACCCATTACGCCCCAAGTTGTTTGCAAATTTCTTAAAACTCTCTTCGCCAGATTTGGTGCCCCTCGTGCAATCATAAGTGATTTCGTCTGAACCTAAATTTTTGCAATGACCAATTTGCAAAGGTCATGCTTAAATACGGAGTCACTCATCGTCTCTCCACCGCGTATCACCCACAAACAAGTGGGCAAGTTGAGGTATCGAATCGTGGTTTGAAACGAATTCTTGAAAGGACCGTGGGCGAAAATCGTGCCTCTTGGTCGGATAAATTAGATGACGCACTTTGGGCCTTCCGCACAGCTTACAAAACACCCATCGGGTGTACTCCATACAAGTTAGTGTACGGGAAGGCATGTCATCTTCCGATTGAGCTCGAGCACAAAGCTTACTGGGCCCTTAAGCATACAAACTTTGATATCAGAACCGCGGGTGATCACAGGAAAGTTCAGCTCAACGAACTTAATGAACTTCGTGATCATGCCTATGAAAATTCTTTAATTTACAAGGAGAAAACAAAGAGAATCCATGACTCCAAGATCAAAAACCGCGTTTTCAACGTCGGTGATCGAGTCCTCCTCTTTAACTCTAGATTGAAGATTTTCTCAGGCAAGCTTAAGACCCGTTGGAGTGGACCATTCACTATAACCCAAGTTTTTCCATATGGCACTGTCGAGTTATCCCAAAACTCCGGGCCAAATTTCAAAGTGAATGGTCATCGTTTAAAGCACTACTTTGGAGGGGACGTACCACAATTGGTAGTCCCGGATCTCCAGACATTCCCCAATGTCCAATAAATTCAGGTGACGGGTCAAGCATAGCGACCTTAAACAAGCGCTTCGTGGGAGGCACCCCATGCTTATCGTAGTATTATGTAAAAATGAATAAGTGTTTTCTTGTTGTGTGGAGGCTCGCCTCTTCCATTACCCGTGTTTCGTGTTTGTGTTGTTAATTGTCCAGGATTGCCCGGATTGTGAAGACTCTCGTGCTTGCAGTTTTGCCTTCAGAGTTTCACATCCTCAGCTTCATTTTGGGAATCCAGTATCCAAATCTAATCGACTAACGTTTTATCTTTTGGCACACTTAATAAACGGCCTTAGATTTACGTAGGTGCCCCTTTCAAAACATCGAGGACGATGTTTAGTTCTAGTATGGGGGGGGGGGGATCTTCGATTTGATTTTGCCTGCAGCCGTTGTTATCATGTAATCCCGTTTTTACCACCAAATTTTTGCAAAAATACCAAAAAAATGAAAAATTTAAAAATTTTCAAAAATAAAATAAGTGTTTTGTCACAGTTTTGACTTTCCTAATGGGTAGAATGAGAATAATTTTTGACTCGATCGGGCGGGTGTTGAAGCCCTAGCTAATTCCTAAATTGTAGGCTAAGCTTTCACGAATTCTATTGCTTCGAATTTTAATAAGGTGAAGAACAAGAAGTGATAGAGTTAAATATAAGTTTATGTGCTGAGCAAGATTCTTCTAAAGCTTATATGAGTAACTTGTGGCTTTTTCTCCCATTAGCTTTTAATCCACCTAATCATACGTGCTCATTTCAATTCAACTAAGTCAATCGATGTTTTTAGAAAAAAAGACTTCAAATTTGTAACTTGATTCTTTAAAGCAAAGTTTTTCTGTTCTTAGTAATTTGAAAGATAAAATGCCAAAGAAGCATGAATTGAAATATGAATGCAAAAATGCAGGAATATTGAAATTACGCCAATGAAGCATGCATTTGATTATATGGAGCAAGTAAAGATGTGTCGTGATATCCTACTCTGCTAACCACGAGGTGGGGGTTCAAACTAAGACATCTTTACTTCTAGGGATTTGGTGTGTTGTGATATCTCACCAGGAAGCGAGGTCTAGGTGAGGGTTCAAACTAAGACACCTATCCTTAGCCATATTAGGAAGAAGGTGTTGATGTGATTTCCCACTACGCTAGCAACGGGGTGGGTTTTCAAACTAAGAACACCGGTCGTTGGTTGTGATATCCTACTAGGGAGCGAGGCCTAGGTAGGTGTTCAAACTAAGCAACGCATTCCTAGCTTTAAGAACTTATGATTATGATAATGAAGATGTTGCAAAAAGTTCTACAGTTAAAATTTCGTTCTTTAAAATCAAGTTACATTTAGAAATCAAGTCACAAGGACCTAATAAGTTGTTGCTTTGAGTCATGATTCCACCTTGGAATTACGACTAAAAAAAATTGGGGGGGGGGTGGGGGGGGGGAAAACAAAAAAAAAAAAATAAGTTGATCTATGGTTGAGTTGAAATGAGTACACACATTTAAATCATATATCCATGTTGGGAGTTAAAAGTTCACAAGTCATAAGTATGAGTGCTTAACATTTAGACTTATATTGACAAATGATCTTGTTTAATTGCTTGGTTTGGAACTAGTGAAAAATCGGGGACGATGAAATTATCCGTCAGGGCATCCGTAGATTATTCTATGGGCGCTTCTCATTCTATGATCCCAATGTTGATATAATAAAGGAAGTCAAACAGGTAGTTAAGAAAAGAAAAAGAAAAATCCAAAAATATTAGGGATAGTTAGTGTACATATAAAAATGGTGAAAACGGGACTTGTCGAAGCTATTGATTCTTTAAGTTCTCCTTGACGAACACTTAGCTACTTTTCGAGGTAATTAGTCGAGGGGGTTAGAGATTCTTAGTTTTCTTGAGTGTTTACTTCATAACATTGCGTGAGGACACGGCAATACCTTAGTATGGGGGATTTTGGTATGTGCTTAATTACACATACCATTTTCCATTAAAAACGGACTTAAATGACTAAAAACGTACCAAAAATACATTGTATTTGTATGTTTGCATTTGTATTGTGCAGGAAACGGATATTCAAAAAGAAAGCCAAAAACGACCAAGCACGGGATGGAAAGCCAAACAAACAAATCCAAGCACGGGAAGGAAAGGACCAAGAGAAATCCGAAGCCAAAGTCAGTCAAAAGTTAGCCACTCGAAGAAAATACAATTTGAGGGGATAAAACTGCCAAGCCTAAAGTTGTATTACAAAAGATTAAAAGACAAGGGTCAAAAGTGCACATCGTGTAGAGATTGCATTCAAGTTATATAACTTGAGGGGACCAAGCTGCCAACTCCCCCAAAAAAGTCTTCTTTCCCGCCCCAAAACCCAGTTACAACTTGTATGTCGCCCCATACTTCTTCCCTGCAAAACCACTTCTCTCCCTAGCCAAAATCATTTCATCCACCCTACTAACCCCCCCTCCCAGTTGTATAAATGCCATGTTGGCAATCCCTCTCCATTCCCAAAAGCATTTTGATGGCTGAGCTTGTCTCCAAAGAAGCCAAAAGAAGTCAAAGGCTGGGATTTGTTTTAGATTCCCCTCACACAACAAGCACACTTTGTTTGTATCTCTACAAAGAAGCACAAGCTGCAAGTCCAAGACTTAGGCTATAAATAGAGCCTTTTGTAAGCCTTTAACAAGAGGAGTTTATGTTAATTTTTAGTTTTTAAATCCTAGCTTAATTTTAAGTCATTTACAGCTTTTACTTTCAGCTTTGTAACACTTTCAAGTTTTTAATGTAATTTGAGTTTTAAGTTTTAAGGTTTTAAGTCAATTACAATTCCAGAGTGCTAAGTTTCTTAATTGAGATTATTTTTTTGTTCGAAAAAAGCTATCATCAGTACAGCTTATTTATAAGCTGCTTTAATTAAGTAAAACTAAAAAGTTAAGTAGTTAAGAGAAAATTACAAAAATCACTCTTAAATACACCACAGCTTATTTTATGGATGATAAGCCAGTTTTGGATGGGCTTATGGACACTACTAGCTTGTTTTATGCAAGCTAAAGCTTGTAGATACTTGGTTTAGCCCTGTTTTGAGCAAGGGTGTTGTAAGTTTCTCTTTTATTTTGTTTTTTCTTATATTACTGTAGAATGATTTATTAGTGCTTAGTTCTTGAACTAAAACCTGTTACTAAGGTATTCTATTTTGTTATTTAACAATCTGTTTTTAATAAATAAGGACCAATCAGCTAATAATAAAGAAAAAATAATTTTTGTGAAAACCTATTAAGGGGTATTTTAACTAACAATACTAACCCTTTAGTTGTAGAACTGTAGTTCATTTTTGCTATTTTAAAACTAAGCAGTACTATAAAAGCTACCGAGTACTAACTTCCAAGTTAGTACTTTAGTTAAAAACAGTTTAGTATCAGTGTTTCATTTTAGCTTATCAGCTTATTATTTCTGCTTATTTAAGATTTAATTAGCTTTTTAGAGTAGATTAAACCATTTTCCTTTACTATCTTTAGGAGTAAGCTTATTCAAGCTTATTTTCCTTTTCAAAGTATTTTCAATAGTGTATCAGATTGTAGCTTTTAGCTTATTTGCTATTTTAGTTTAATCTGGTTGCTTATTCTTATACTTGAGTGCTTATTAGGGATAGTTAAACTTCTGTTTTAGCTTATTTGCTTATTTATTGTTTCTTTGTGTTTTATTAATCTAGCAGTACTAACTTAAAACTGGCAGTACTAACTCCAAGTTAGTACTGGTAGTTAATACTGGTAGTACTGCTGTGTTTTTCTTGCTTAATGTAGCTTAATTGCTTTTTGAATTTGCTTATTTAGAGTTAGCTTAGCTTATTTAATCTGCCTTAAGCTTATTTGAGCCTATTTGTGTCTTTGTATTAAAGTTTTAAGTGTGTTTACCATTTCTAGCTTTTATTCTTGTTCCAGCTTATTTTCTTTGCTTATTTTTATGTGCATTTGCTTATTAAAGTTTAGTTCCCAATCACATCCTTGTCATTTTCAAACATCAATCGTCAATCGTCTCTCGATTTTCCATCTCTAGCCTCGTTGGGACAAAACGACCCGGGAACACTCTATACTGCTTCCGGTTTCATTGATCTTGTGGATCCTGATCCTTGTTGTATATTTATAAATGTTTATATTTATTGGTATATAATAAGGAGTAAGAACAGCCAGAGTTAAATTTTGGCGCCGTTGCCGGGGAGGTTGAAAACGAATTTCGTTACGTTTGACAATTTGTGTTTAATCTGTGAATATTTTCTTCTACAAAAATATAAAAAGTACAAAAATATAAAAAGTACAAAAATATTTTGCAGTTTCTTTTACTAGTATATTTATCATATAAAAACAAAAGAAAAAACAAAAATATGAAAACATTGTCCATAAAAATAAATGAAATTCACAAATTGGTAAAAATACCAAAATATAATATTCTCAATTGAGGTATTATCATAATAACTTCTGGTGAACTTATTGGTTCCCAAATCGAACAAAAGATTTAAAAACTTGCCATTTGTGTCTCTTACGACATACGGCTCACCTTGAAAAGTTAAACAAACTATAAAGTGGGTATAAGGAGGGTTGTTCCAAGGAACTACGACCCGAAAGGAGAAATAAGCTTCGCGCTATTCCTACTCTTCCGCTCACCTGTGCGTTTATCTTTTTGAGAGCTACCGTGAAGTAAGTAGATTATTTGGTTGAAGTTGTCTTATCTCATTTTCGTAAAAATCTAGTTGTTGAATAAATCATTGAAAAACCCAAAAAAAAAAAATTAGTGTAAATTTTCTTTTTATATTTCTATTTAGTGCATGCGCATCTCGTTCCTCAAGAGATCGTCGTCTTCGAGAAAAAAAATAACAACATCAAAACAACAACAACAAGTTCCTCCGAATCTTGTTGAACCTCCCAAAGATACGATGGCTGATAATCGAACTATGGCAGAATTGCTCCAGGCTCCCACCGAGGGACACTAGGACTCAAATGTGTTCCTGAAAATCGAGCAGCAAATTTTGAGATCAGAGCATGGGTTTACTAACTCTCTGTCCAGACAAGCAGTTTCCTTCGGACATGACAAAGAGACCCACATGCCCACATCCTTAACTCAATAAAATCACCTATCTACATTGAGATATTCCATAAAGTCCCGAGCCACATCAAGATAAAGGGTGTTGATGCTTTTTCCTTTCTCCCTCGAGGGGGCAGCCCGGATTATGGCCTTGATAAAGAAACCCCCTCGATCAATACAGACATAGGATGAGCCTCGTTTGCTAAATTACATCAATCAGTTTTTCCCGCCTTCTAAAACGATAAATCTTCGAGGAACGAAATTACCACTTGTCAAACAAAGAATTTGATGAGTCTTTTATGAGGCTTGGGATCGATTCAAAGAACTTCTCCGAACATGTCCACATCATGGATTCTCGGAAGCTTCACCAACTTGATACCTTTTACAATGCTTTAAATGTTTAATGACAAGACTCTTAGAACTCACGTCGCAGGGGGTAACGTTTTTGGACAAAAGGCCGCTGATGTTCAAGCATCATCGAGAAGCAAGCAAAGTTCGACACTCCCTAAGCAAACATTGTTGCTAAATGAGTACGAGCGCTTACTACCTCCGGAAGTATCTCCCGATGTAGCTGAATTGAAAGATATGGTTAGAGCCTCTACTTCTCGACAAGCAGACATCTCCAGTTCAGCTCCCTCACCTCCCATTTAAAAAAAACCGTTGAGCAAAGTTGTGTTACCTGCGGTTGTGCCCACTCATATCGAAATTGTCCGTCTACCGATAGCAAACAATTACCGAGATAACACCAAGAATACGTCTCACAAGCAACCGAACCAATTTTCAACAAGGAAATTCCGGTTACCGTCCGCCACCGTGGCAAACCAAATCAACCACCCTTTTCCTCCCATGCAACACAACAAACCAAGCCACATCAAAATCGTTTGGAACCAAAACCAAAACCGTAGGAATGGCTACAACCAAGGTCAAATCCACGACCCTAGTTCATACAACAAGCCCAATGTATCAACCCACGTTTTAATCACACCCAGCTATACCAAGCTCCAGCTCATCCAAGCTTCAGGTGTTCAAAAACTAATTTTGAGACTAATGTCAAGGCTAATGATGCGGTTATGCAAAACATGCAAAACCAAATGTCCAACATAACCGACTTGCTCACCAAAATCGTAAATTCCAACCAAGCTTCTACTTCAAGTTCGGGTTCTCTTCCTAGCAACACCATTGCTAACCCAAAGGGTGAATTGAAAGCAATCACCACCAGAAGCGGTGTTTCATATGATGGACCTCAAATTCCACCTTCGGTGGTGGAAGTTGAAACCGAGGTGACAAAGGACACGGTGCTTCCTAACGGAAGTACCAAAGACGTCCAACCTCCGATAGTCCAAGTTGATGAACCAGTTGTCATGCCTAGAGCCAAAACGACTTTACCATATCCATCTAGGGTAAACAAGGAGAAAATCCGCGAAAAGGACGACCTTTTAGCTTTGAAATTCATGGAAATTTTTCGGAATCTCCACTTCGAGCTGAGCTTCGCGGATGCTCTCCTGCACATGCCTAAGTTTGCACCGATGTTCAGAAAGCTTTTGAACAACAAAGACAAGATCTTGGAATTAACCAAAACACCGGTTAATGAAAATTGCTCGGCAGTCATCCTAAAGACATTTCCCGAGAAATTAGGAGACCCGGGTAGATTTCTGATACCATGTGATTTCCCAGAGTTGGATGAATGCTTGGCCCTGGCCGATCTCGGTGCAAGCATCAATCTAATGCCACTCTCCGTTTTTGAAAAGCTTAATCTCCAAAGACTGACCAAAACTAATGATGATTCTCTATGTTATCGACCGATCAATCTCCACTCCCACCGGCATAGCCGAAGATGTTTTTGTGAAGGTTGGAACCTTCTATTTTCCAGCTGATTTTGTGGTAGTTGACTATGATGCCGACCCTAGAGTCCCGTTGATTTTAGGAAGACCATTTTTAAGAACGGCAAGAGCCTTGATTGATGTACACGGTGAAAGAAGACTTAAGACATGTATGACAATCTGTGATTTTCAAAGTAGAATACGAAAAATTTCTCCTACAATGCCATAGAATCAGTTAAACAGATCGACTTTATTGATATAGCTTGTGAGGAATATTCTCAAGAAATTTTAGGTTTCTCGGAAGTATTAGCAAATGGAAATTCCACTCCCTTCCCTTTGAAACCAATTGTTTGATACCTCTTCTTCCCACCCACACACCATCGAGGTAGTGATTTCATACTGAAGAAATCGAAGTTGAACTTTTTGATACTTCGTATAAGTCAGGGAATTTATATGCCGAAGTGATTCCCGAGGAGGACATTCTTCTTCTTGAAGCTATCCTAAATAGTGAGCCCTTATCACCACTTCCCAACCATGCAAATTATTTTCCTGGGGTTAGAAAAGAACTTAAGATTTGTGAAGCCAAAACCGATGAAACATCAATTGATGAACCTCCCGAGGTCGAGCTCAAGGACTTACCTCCCCACCTCGAATATGCATTTTTGGAGGGTGACAACAAGTTACCAGTCATCATTGCTAAAGATTTGAGTGTCGGGGAGAAGCCCGCTCATCATAAAGGTTGTTTGCAGTCCCACAAGCGAGCCATCGCTTGGAAACTCTCCGATATCAAGGGTATTAACCCGGAATTTTGTACTCACAAAATTCTAATGGAAGAGGACTACACACCAGCGGTCCAACATCAGAGACGGGTAAACCCAAAAATCCACGATGTCATAAAAAAGGAAGTTGAAAAACTTCTTAACGCTGGATTAATTTTACCCTACTCTCGGTTAGGTCCCTGGTTAAAGCCCGGAACACGTGTACCAAAGAAAGGTGGTTTTACCGTAGTTGAGAATGAGCAAAATGAGTTGATCCCAACTCGATTAGTTACGGGATGGCGGGTATGCATTGACGTACCTAAAGTTAGAATGAAGCCACGCCAAAAGACCACATATTCCACTGACCAGTCATGGAACCAAAAGCTCGAGAGGCTTGCGGAAACGAATACTAATGATTTCATGATGGTTTTCTCGGGTTATTTTCAAATACCCATCGACCCAAATGATCAGGAAAATCCACATTTTACTTAGCCCATACGGAACCTTTGCCTACCGCCGCATGCCCTTTGGCCTCTGCAATGCACCAGGCACATTCCAGAGATGTATGATGGCAATCTTCCACGACATGATCGAAAAAACGATGGAAGTGTTTATGGAAGAACGTTTCGGTTTTTTGGAAGTCTATTCCTCTACAAGCCTAACCCATTTGGAAAATATGCAGTAAGCGTTGTTAAGACACCAATATAGCTCTAAACTGGTAGAAAAGCCATTTCATTGTTAAGGAAGCATTGTTTCTTGGACATGAAGATCTCCATCAGGAATTGAGGTCGATGCGAGCTGAAGGTTTACGTCATCGCCAAACTCCCTCACCCGACTAAGTAAAAGGTGTCCGTAGTTTTCTTGGGCATGCCGGGTTTTATAGAAGATTCATCCAGAATTTCTCAAAAATAGCCCGTCCCATGACCCATTTCTTAGAAAAAAAGACCGCTATTATTCTCCAAGAGTGTATTGAAGCAATTAACACTCTCAAAAAAGAAATTCTAATGGAGGCTCCAATCTGATTTGCCCCAGACTGGAAAAACCATATTGAACTTAAGTGCGATGCTGTTTGACCCTGTTTTGAGCAAGGGTATTGTAAGTCACTCTTTTTTCTTGTTTTCCTTATTTACTAACAGAACTGCTTATAGTGCCTATCTTGCTGAATTGTTAGTGCAAAAGTGATTTGTGTAACTTTCTTACTTAGTACTGTTAGTCCATTTGATAAAACTGTTAGTATTGAGTTAATACTTGTAGGATCGATATTCCTTAATGAAACACTGATATACTGTCAACTATGCGGAATCTAGTTGGCAATACTTAAGAAGAACACACAATAGTTTCTCAAACGATTTCTTTTATAAACCTTTTGAATCTGCCTAACTTGCAGATCCCTAATACAATACTAATAATTCTTAACTCGTGTTTTTCTATATCTCTTAATATCTCCCTAGAGATCCTTTTATAAACATAAGGATAACCTCTAGTAGATGTACAGTCCTTGTATATCATAAACACTAATTGATACTTATCACTAATAACTGTTACAAGATAAATGCTAAAACAACCGTTTAAACTTTATAGTTCCTATATCCACGGCAGTACTTCGATCTTTGACTGGCAGTACCTTGACTTTCTACTTAGCAGTACTTTGACCTTTTGCTTAGCAGTACGTTGACCTTTTGCTTAGCAGTACGTTGACCGATTGACTTGTTTTTCCCAACAATCCTCCCCTAACTTGAATTCTACTTGCTTGACTTCAAGTTTCTTGATAGTTGGTCTTCTTTGTTCAGCATCAGTCTGTCTTGTCATTTAAGCAGTACTTGCCTTCAATCTTTTAAGCTTCATCCTTTGAGCAGTATCTTGTACACAATCTGTTTGAGTATCTTGAAATGAAACCTCTTATCTTGAACATAAACATTTCTTCAAAAATCTTTGTCTTTGCATCAAACAGATTGTTCTTCTCAGCAACATGTCTTCGCAGCAACGCAAATGGTTTTTATGAGCCTTTACCAAGTAGCCATTTACTCTTGGGCTAGTCAGTTCTTTGGTACCTAGAAAAGGTAATAATCCATGGTGAACTGAAAACCACTTCAACACTCAGAACATGAATCATAGTGTGTTGAATACTATATGACTTTTGGTAAGTCATTATAACCATAAACGGATTTGATTAGTCTTTACCTGTAGCCGTTTGCTCAGGACTAGTCAACTCTCAGTAATAAAACATTGGTGAGTTGAGGACCATATAGTTTTGAGCAAACTATTAAAGCTATCAACGGATTTGAGTTCTCTTTACCAAAAAGCCGTTTGCTTTGGAGTAGCCAATAATTCAGTGTAATACCATGGTGTATTGATCACCATACAATTTTTGGTAAATTGTCAACCATCAACAGATTTGAGATGTCTTTACCAAAACTGTTTGATTTGGACTAGTCAATTCTTATGTTTGTAAGACATGGTGAATTGATTACCATTTGTTGTGTGGTGGTTAACCAACACTCAATCCCTTAAAACAGTTTTAATTTCAAACATTTGTCCCTTAAATCTTTTGCACACTCAAATCTTCAAAATAATTCAAAAACAACTTTTTACAGCATAACCTTCATCAAGGTACTGTTTGTTTTACACTAGCAGTACTTTAAACAAAGTACTGCTTTGTTCACAGTTAAGTCTGTTTATCAAAACAACATATGTTAATCTCAAAGAAAAGTCTTGATAAATCATACCAGTTGTTTAAGAATCATCACCATCTTCTGTTGTCCACAAAATGAATAGATGTATCAAATGTAATGGCTATCTCACTCTCATCTTCAACTTATGATTTCCCATTCAGTCTGATTTCTTCACAGTTCATCATCACTTAAAAAGTCAATCAATCTTTGAATATTATACCTATCCCTAAGAATACATAAATCTTCTACACAAGTTCCATACTTTTCAAGCTATCCTCCACCCTAAACTTAGCTATGGGTTCATCATACCAATATTGACTACCAAAAGATTGAACCAGACACATATAAATTAGCCTTTGATAAAATCCTTGAAATCGAGAGTCTTGTTCTTGTCTCCTGTCATACTTCCCAGAGCAACCAACTATCAAGAATACGTAATCCCTTGAGATCCTTCTTGATTGCGGCCCTGTACAAACAAGTTAAAGAATTAGACTCTTATAGGACCCAAGTCATAGACTGACAATGAAAACCCCCTAATGGAGTTACATACTCAAATTGCTTGAGTAATGTAAGATCCATGATCCCTATTCACAGAATCTCTAGATTAACCCCTGTTTTTGGTCTCCATTTTGTTTTGAAGTTATCATGCACTCCTTTTGATACTCCCATTTTGTGGAAGGTACTCTGCTTGTGATTCAACATACTTCCTTTCCTAACCCAATCGATTTCACAATTTTCTGGGTCTTTGTGTTCTATCTAAAGAGTCCTTGTGGTAGAAGACCCTTGGAATTGGTGATATCTTGAGATGCTAAGGTCTTCAATACCATCCTTGGATAATAAGGTCTACCAGGTACTACTGTCGAGAAAGTACTCTGCTTGTGGTACTCTAGTCGAGCATACTTGATAAAACACATTAGCAGTCCTTATTGAAGGTACTGTTTGCGTCATTTTGGTCCTTTAAGGAAAAGCTACAATTACATAATTTTGGTCGGCATACTTTTCCAACCCTTCCCTTGTAAGTACTGCTGATGGGATAAAAGACCTCTTTTGGTGAGGGTACCTTAAAGTATCCTGAGAAGTTACATATGATCACCCTATTTTTTTGATGTTTGTTCCAGACTGGTCCTTGTGATCCTTGAACCCTGCATCTCTTAGGTTTTATATATGGGTTTGGGTTTTGTTTGAAAATTTCCATTTCATGTAGATTACATCCTTGATTAGGTGATTAGGACTGTAACATACAAAACATAATTTACCCCCGTTGTTCCCAAAGACCCTTTTTCCTAGATCCTTGACCAACACTGTTTTGACTGCTAGGTGACCTATTTTTAAAAGATGTTTCACTATTTTCTGAGTTCAAAACAGTTTTCTTTTTGAGTCTGATAAGAGTTCTTAAAAACCGTCTCTTCATCATCACTATCAACAAACCAAATCATCAATTACATGACTTTATTTCATTCTAATCAATTTCTGGTTTGACTAGAACTTATTTACTCTTGATTATTGACCTTATTGCCCTAAATAGCTCTTCTTCTATCCCTGTATAGAGAAACAATTTGCCCAGAGTGGAAAAATAGTACCTGTGGGTGGAGGTACTGCTTTGTTAATGCCTTTTCCTCTCTCTCTCTCTATCTCTCATTTTCCATACAAATGATCTGTCAAGGTTTCATCCCAGATGAATGTTACTTTTCCATACCACTACTAGACCAACCCCATTCCTTACATTATTTTATCAACAAATATCTTTTGGTTTGTTTAGGACTTTCAATTTGAAGGTACAAGAAGCATTTGTCCATTTTTCAAGTTTTAAAACTTTGAAATCATCCTCTTTCTTTTAAGACTTGATCTAATGTTCCTGTTTGAGGTTATTTTCTTACTGGTTTCAAATCCCGTATCTCTAAGTCAGATTCCCATCTGATCATACTTACACCCCATGCATATCATTCTTTCATGTGTTTTAAAGCATGACTTCCTAATGACTACTAAGCTCATTTGATATCCTAGAATTTCAGACAGACCTAGCCTTTTTGAAAATTGTCTCTTTCAGTTTGATAGTTTTCAAGCAATTGTTTATAAGATTTACTACATTTGGAACAGTAAGGTACCTCTGACTTTGTAGCCATCAAGGCTAGAGATGCTGGTGCATCATCCAACATGTTTGCTCCAGTCCAAAAAACAACCAAGTCCCATCTTGTCCAAATGCACAGTTCTGCATCAAACACCTGCCCCCAATCAGCGTGTTCAACTTCAGACATCTTTTAGGTTTGGAAAGATTCGAATGATAATTTCTTCTAATCAGAAGTCTCAACACACCTCTGATACATTGTAGGATCGTTATTCCTTAATGAAACACTGATATACTGTCAACTATGCGGAATCTAGTTGGCAGTACTTAAGAAGAACACACAATAGTTTCTCAAACGATTTCTATTATAAACCTTTGAATCTGCCTAAGTTGCAGATCCCTAAATACAATACTAATGACTTGTGTGTTTTTGTTATCTGTTTATAATTCTAATACTTCCTAAATTCCTTTCTTATAAACCTAGGATAACCACTCAAAGAAGATGTACAGTCCTTGTATATACATAAACACTTACTTGATACTTTATCACTAATACAGGATACAAATATAAATGATAAAACAACTGTTTAAAACATTATAGTTCCTATATCCACGGCAGTAACCTTCGATCTTTGACTCGGCAGTACTTTTGGACTTTCTATTTTAGCAGTACTCTTGATCTTCAATTTAGCAATACCCTATTGACCTTTTGACTTGTATCCCAACAAACTACCCCCCTTAAGGGGGAGATTGTTAACCTGGAATTTTTTTTGAGAGTATGGTCAATAAGGGCTCTCTAACCTTGTAATGAAGCCTAGTTATATTCTCATGAATCTATAACTGACTAATTGGCCTAGTATTACGGGTTTTAAATAACCCTCTACTCACTAAGATCAAACCTAGCCTTGGAAGCCCACTTAAACCCAAGGCTAGCCCATGTACATAACTATATAAATCCCTCTCCAAGTGTGGAGAGGGTGTTGCTCCATTTTTCTCTCTTATTAAAGTAACCATTTTCTTTGTTTATTTCTCTCTCTATAATCTCTCTCTCTAGTTTTTCTCTTGCAAATTCGTGTGTTTTTTTGAATTCATAAGCTAGCAAATACACCAAAAAGCCTAAATGTTGTAAAATTAACTAACTATACTGGTTAGTTAAATCCCGTGTAACCCTTTGCTTACTCTCAAATATAAGAGTAAGATCCCCTAGAAAAACCCTATTGTGTCATTCCTGTCTTTTCACACCAAATGTCTAATTTCGTTACACACCGTATCTACCCTGTAGGATAAAACCAAACTTTAATCAAAGTTGCTAGTTGCTTTTGTGTAAAGTTTTGTATTTCCTGTGTCAAAGTGAATTTTTCTATCTCTGGTTAGGTCGGGAAATTGCACAATACAATGGGAAAATATGTAGCTCGTGTATTTTGCTACTTTCGGTAAATATTGTTATGTCCGAAGATGAAGTGTTTAACGGAAAAATTATCCTAATGAATATGATTTGCGTGAATTTGTGAAACTGCACCGAGATTTATGTTATGAAAAAAAATGAATCAAAAAAAGAGAAGGATGATTGATAGTCGGTTCGCTAAACTTAAACCGATGAAATACTTGGAAGGATCGATTATTCGTTGAATGTGGATAAGCAAACAACGATGTAAAGTTTTTTGTATAAAGTGGCCGATATCACCACTTTTGTAAAAGTATGTAAGTTTGGGATGATATGGGAAGTTGACACGTTATGAGAACGCCAACTTAGGTTGTCTTTGACCATGTCTATGATCGAGGCGTTTTGTATATGATTTCGAGCTTTATCATGGAAATGGGTCAGAAAAAAAATTATAGCAACTACCTTATTTGTTCAAAGCTTAATCTATTTGTTTCATAATTTTTATTTAACAACAATTTGCTTCCCTTTCCTAGCAATTAACCTTAGGTTTTACTCTAACGATGTAAGATTGAGTCATGCAGATATTCTGTTACGTTACGTCTATGAATGCGTGATATAGAGCCACCATTGTTTGGTTTATTACTTTTGGTGAAAGTTAGAAGATCCCTACCCTATATCATTCTTCATCCTAAACCCTTGGTTAAACTCGAATAAGGATGTGATCAAATTCTACATTCTATTTCGTCGTTACACGGCCATGTTATGTATTATATTTCACGCCTTGTTGTGGGTACTATCGGTGAAAATGGTTGAAAATGCGTCAACCCTTTAAGTACTTATAATAAAAACCCAATTTACTTTTTGACTTGTTACTCTTAGCTCTAGTGGTGGAAATGTGTATCCTTGCCAAGCATAAGATATGAAACTAATCCCACGTACCGGCAATAAGACGTACCAATGTAAATTATTACACCAAGATTAGTTGAGTGATCTGAGTGTTTTCATTTCTATATTTTATGTGGTGATTGGTCTTGTACAGGTGATTAAACAAAAGAAATGCTTAAACAAAAAAATCCTTAACTTTGGTTGGGATACATTTTCAATATAATCTAGAGTCTACTTGAGGACAAGTAGGATTCAAGTGAGGGATATTTGATGACATCAAATAACGTTACATTTATACCATCATTTATTTTCCCGAATTAAGTTACCCATTTTTATATACTATTTGCAAGAATTTAGACATAAGTTGTTATAAAAGTGTTATTTGCAGTAATTGCAGCTGTTTTGTGAGGACATGCTAAGGTGCATATTTGTGAGCTAAAACGATGATAAATGAAATTGCATATTTCTGACCAATACGCCGTATCCCAGAAAAAGAGATACGGCGTATCAGCGCCAACTCTCACAGCAAATCGCAAGACCAATTCCCAATACGGCGTATCCAACTTCTACCATACGTCGTATCCCAGCTGATAGACATTCAGAGATTACCGGAGAATAATTTCAATTTTGGGAAAGGAATATTTGAATTGATGTATAACTTAGCGCCTCACATCCATGATAATATCCCTAAATACGTCGTATAAACCTAGCTCCAATACGGCGAATCAGTCTTTTTCAGACACTAAAATAGAAGACCATCAAAAATGATTTTCCCCAGTGTGCAAAGAGTATCATAATTCTCCATACCATACACATAAAAGAAACGATTTTTGAAGAAAAGCAAGCAACCAAAGGGCCAAGCATCGATTACGATCCATAAAACGACCGTGTAATTCCTATACTCTTAATCATTTAATTTTTGGTATCTTCGGTAAAACATTATTTTACCTTGGATATTTGATCAACAGCTTGTAAAATTACAATGAAATATTAGCCATCCTTTAAATGAAATTTTAATGTTTAGTTTTGTTTTTTAAAATCGATTTCTTAATGATAACATAAGATTCACCCTTATAACACAAGATCCGAATGTATGGTAAAATTGAAAAGTAATTGATCCATGTTTATTAGAGAGAAAAGATAAAAGATGTGAAGTTGTATGTGTGCTAGAGAGAAAAAAGAAACCACACACAAGCACTGAACACTTTTACCCAAGTAGTGAACTCTACCCCGCCATGGAAGACAAGAAGAGGGTAATTTATAGTTCCCGACATCGACCTAACTAAACAACCCATACCCTACTATAAATGATAAAATGTAATTCTGGATTAGTCACCATATTTTTAGTCTAACACTTAATGTAAACGTGAAAGTTTTAAATAAGTTTATCACATGATACTGTGAGACCTATCATTCAAATAGGTCTAGTTACGCCTGAACAAGTGAACAGATACGGGGATAGCTCTCCATCGTGTTTATATTACTGGACCAATGGATCACAAATAATGTTCTGATTTAGTCCTTTAAATTATAGCTTATTTTGGACCGGCAAGTGACCCGAATGTTTTCAACAAGTAGTTCGTGATTAATTGATAAATATGAACAGTGAACACCAAGCATATAAAATACCGCAAACATAAGTGGGTAAAGGTCCCGAAGGGCTAGGGTTGGAAAAGATCACCATTGCATAAAAAATCCCTAGATAAATTATAATTAAACTAAAAGGAATTCTTTATGCGGATACGTTAATTGTGCATGATTCAACTGTCCTAAGGTCTTAGGATGCTGTCCTGCCTAAGTATCTAAAAAAATGATAAGCCCACTACGAGATAAGAATTATTGCACTAAAATAAACAAACCCATAACACGTTTAAATTGGATTTAATATGGCTTACTACGGTTTTCCTAAATCATTTAAGCTTGTACCGCACTTTTATCTTCTATTGTTTGTCTTTGCATGTTTATGTGTTTAAGAATTGATTATTGTCACCAAACGACATTGAGCTAGCTCTCAGCTGAAACCCCCCACCCCCCCCCCCCATCATCATTTAAAACGAATATAGCACGAGGTTTAACTAAGTAATAATAATTAACTTAATAGGTAAATAAAATAATGATAGAATATAGAGGATAATACGCTAGCTCTTAGTGTTCCGACACCCTACTAGTACCACGAAACACAACTATCCGGTACACGTGAGCCTGTTAAAGTTTTGTTTTAGGATAAGTCAGCTAAATATAAATTTAAAACTTGGTAATCAATAAATAGAGCCTACACGACAGTACATCAATGTTCCTTACACACACAGGCAGATTACTGCTTGTGAGGAACCAAGACTAATCTTTACACAATTAAATATTATACATCCCTATAGAGAAGACAAGAAAGAAAGATGAATTTTGTTGAATCGAAAAAAAATAGAGAAGTGGCGGTGGTATGGACTTCACATTAGACAAATGAAAACCAACACCCTTTCCACATGAGGAGAGGGGATATTTATAGTGAACTAACCCTATGTGACAGCTAGAGTAGTCTTCATGGAAAAAGGTGTTGGTTCTCTTATTTTAAACAAATCACTCTTAGGTGGAAATCCACCATCTTCTTCTTCTCTCTAGATGTCTCTGCTTAAACTTTTCTCTCTACTCTTTTATTTATTTTCCTTTAATCAATATTTCGTAAATCAATACCATGGAAAGTGAAAGTGATTTCTTTTTCTACAATTGGTATCAGAGCCTTCGAGGGTGGATTCTAGTGATTTTCAGTGTGGTTATTGTGAGCTTATTGGTTCGGCTTATTTATAAGCTAAATAATCATTCGGATATTCTTTATTAGCTTACTTGGCAAAATCATTTATAATTCTTTTTGTTAAAAACCAACGTAAACTAGCATCAAAAGCTTGATTTGGGCTTATTGTTTCATTTTCTCATTTTGGGCTTATTTTCATTGTTTTATTGTTTAAAAATTTTGCTTGATAAAACCAAAATCTGTTACTAGTAGTTTTTTTTATTTATCTCATCTTCAGCTTCATCCTTTTCCCTTGACTTAATTTTTATTAAGGATCTTCTTTTTTCTTTCTTTCAAAAACCATCAAACAACAGTTCACACTTTCTTTGTACCACATTTGTTTTGTACTTATTTTTAGTCTTTAATCATAGTTTATTAAGCGTGGCATAACAACTTATAAATTTCAAGCTGATACAAGCTTTTTCTGTTGGCATATCCTTTGTGGTCCACGGATTGTGAAATAAGAACAAGGGTGTGTTTTTGGGTTTCTGTTACAAGGACAAACAAAAACAAACGACCATCGTACACTTTTGTTTCTACAGGGGCGATTTATACACCAAATCCTTGAAGGCAAACTATACAAATTTGAAAGGCGAAGTATACAATGTCCTAAAGGCGAAGTAATACCAGTTATGGGTAAGCAAAGATAAAATTTTTCCTTGTATGCATTAATACGTTAAGAAAAAACAAGGGAAGTTTATAATGTTAAAGTTATCGAGTATACAACAAGAACTAGCGAAGTAATACTTGTGGGGTGTAGGCTAACTATACGGTTCCTCATAGGGGGATGAGGCTAGGTAGGGGACGAATAACATTTTTTAGCGATAGGTGCGAACTATACGGTGTTTATCATGCATGTATACGTTTTTAGTAAGGCGACTTATACGTTTCATCTAGGACGAGTTATACCATAGAAAGGCTAGAAAACTTATACATATCCATTCAAGGTAAATCGTGTACGTTTTGAGTTGATTTGAGTTTTTTTTTTGGTTGTCGAGCTTCGGTTTAATAACTGGGTATATCTAATTACTATCATTACGAATCGTGATCCCTTCCATAGATTATCGTAGTGTGTTTCATTTTGATCGATCATTAACAAACGAGGTCCGCAAGAAGTGAAAGAAGATCGTTCCTTTTCTACTCATTTAAAAAGAAGAAGAAATATAAAAAGAGGGAAACGGTTTGTTTTATTAATTAAAATTGGAAATTACAATTTTAGCCCCTGGACTTCAAGTCTACTTCATCCCTCGTCCTTTGTTGGTTTGTTAATCCTCTTTGTTGAATTAGGTTTACATCGTTAGTCCTTAATAGTTATAATTCAGCCCGTTTGTCTACAACGTAAATCGTTATTGCACCGTTAGTCCTTATTTGAGCTTTAATCAACCGTTAATCATTTTAAGCTCAAAGTTTGTGCACAGGTCATCGTTTTAGCTCATAAATCGTTAACAAAAGCTCAAGTTCTTCAACAACAATTGATCATTCTTTCACGGTTTCTTCTTGATTTAGTAAAATCTCGTAAAAGATTGTGTTCATTTTTTCCTGTTTAAGTCATAGAATTTTTAAAATGCCCGATGAATGTTAATTATTTCAATCCATAAAAACAATCACTTTTTACCTACCTAAATCCTACCAATCATTTTCATCCTTCACAATTCACGTTAAGATGAAATGAAAGATACTTTACCTTTGGTTCAGCGATTTGAAAGAACAACAAATGGCACAAATCAAGACAAAGAGAAAAAGAGTGCATGGTACTTTTCGACTACTTTCATATCACAAAGCAGACCAACAACTTCTTTTCAAACAACGACTTAAAAGGAACTCGACACGAGTGTGAATCCCTCTTTGGTCACGATCTAATACATTCACATCATAAGTTCCTAAACAAGGATCAACTAGAAATCAACTTGACAAAGAAGAGTTTATTTAAGGGATTAGATGCCATGGCTGCTGCTTTTAAAGTCGCGAGACACAGTTTTTGATGTTTCATACAAGTTACGATTTATTTGGATGATGAATATGTTACAATGACCGCTATTACTTCTAGAATACACTCAACTCTAAGAATTCCAAAATACCATGATAACACTGATCCAACACATGGAATCTGTTAAGAAAAAGTCAATCGATAAAGAGCACAACATAAAACGAGATTATCACAACAAGGTAATGAAAGACAAATGCCAAACGACATAGAGGAAAAGGACGATACAGTAATGCCATTGGATGCACACACACACACACACTTGAACACAAAAAGCAGTAAGACGAATCATGGGACAAGATACAAGTCAACAGAATCAGGAAATATGCACATGTTTGAGGAAGAGCCAATGTCTAAGGTAACAAACGACTATTGAAATCAATGTCTTTCTATCAGACAACAACCATACTAAGCAACCCTTGAATTTAATAATAAAGGAGAGTTGACTAAATGCTGAACAATGTCATGAACAAATGCCCTTTGCCTGCTAAATTTAAATCTGATAACCAAATAACTGAACTCTCATATCAATCTCTCGAATCTAAAAATATTTGTCTCAAAAGACGTTGCCCCAATTTCAAAAATGATTTTTTTAGAATGAAGCACATTATGTTAATCATGAACTTAAATATTCAAAATCAAGCTTTAAAAAGAAGGGCAACATGGTTAATTTTTTAAAAGTAAAAAGTAATGAAGCCCAAGGTTAAAACATAGACATAGAATGTAATTTGAAACAATAACATCGAATTGAACATAAAAGTGGCAAAATTACCTTAAGGAAAATGAGAACTGTTGAAGACAAGCATTAAACAAAGAACTGATAGAATTTCTATCAAGCGAAAAAAGAACTAAGACTATAAACAACAACTTCTTTGATAGCTAAAAATGTTGAGTTTAAAAGCTCAACTCTTCAGGAAAAAGGATTTGCAATTGCACCATTAAAAAAATGAGTTAAAGAAAATTAACCACCGAAATAATGTAAATACTAAGTTTTCAAGAACATCAATCTTGGGGAAACCGGTTTTACAACCATACAGAAACCAATCAGTTGTTAGACAACCGACTGCGTTTAAGTTCGAGGGCGATCGTAGAACTCAAAACCACGTTTGCCTCCCAAGTTTAATGTGAATAACGATTTGTCAAAACAGTCACTACACATTAATTGCCTAAGATAAAAGAACCTGCTGTGTAACAACCCCACATTATGTGATTTGCATCTAAACAAATCCTAGGGAAATATCTCAAAGAACATGATGAGCCAAGATTTAGTTTCAAATGACATGGCTACATAAAATCACTATCTAGATGAAGGCTATGGAATAAAGAACAAGCAAACTCGGTAGAAATTCCAGAACCTATGTGATGATCGCTAGATCATAAAGTACAGCTAATGATTGCAAACCAAATCCTAGGAGCAAAACTCAAACATCTAGGAATTGGCATGCATCTAAGAATAGTTGCGTAATGACAAAGATTGTGCCCATAGAAGAACACTTTAGGATATCTAGAAATTTTTTTTGACTTCCAAACATTTTGATTGCGCTCGACACTGTCAGAAATGGACCTTAATGCAAATCATGATCATTGTGTAACAAAATTTCTGAATGAAGTCAACTCGCGTGCTAAGGTTCCATTCAATAAGATAATGAACAGAAACAAACCCGTAGAACAAATAAGTGTTGCAAAGAAACCAGACAGACAGATCCCTAAAGAACATAGGTTTTCAATCAAAAGACATCCACTATGCATGAGAAAACAAAGACTCCTAGATCTTGTCTTACAGGTCAACCGAGCGGGTACAAATTTAAAACTGTGTTGGTCTAGGTGGGTTTTCCTACTAAAAGATATTCACATCTGCACACAACCAATTTGAAAGATGAACCCACAAATTGTTTAAATGAAGATATCACTAACCAATGGAATGGCGAACAAACTCTTTATGTCCAGTGCATGTTCCTTAACTTAAGTGGAGCAAGGTACATCTAGGCCAATCCCAAAAAAGGAAAGGACTCGAGTTTGGTTACTAAAAAGACTGAAATCTCAAAAAACGGGCTTCAAGGAATCTGATCTAATTAACAAGCAATGAACTTCTGATCAAAGAGTTTCAGACTCCAAAATTCACGACCACGGCAATGAACCATCTAGTTCAAAGCTGGTTCCAAAAATTGTCCCTCCAGCAGACAAGACAGCTACATCACAACAAGAGTTGGAATTACTATTCAGTCCTATGTACAAAGAATACTTCAATGCAGGAAATCCAAGTGTGTCAAAGTCTTCCGCTCTCTCTGATAATCTTCAACAACATGACACACAACCTACAACGAATATTCCACCTACATCAGAAATGATTAATCCACCAACAAATTTCAATGCTGAGGAAAACATGTAAATATTTTTGAGAAAAAACAAATACAAAAATATAAAATTTCAAAAAGAAAAATACAAAATTAGAAAATCAAAAATTTTCCAAAAAGAATCTTCTGGATATGTCTCTTGGAATCGATAACATTTACGTACCTAGAAAATTTCGATAACATCTAAGAGTTTGTTCGCATTCACATTGGTTAGGTCGATATCTTCAATTTAAACCATTTGTGTAGGGTTCACTTTCACCTTGGTTTGTGCTAGAATTAATATCTTTCTAGTAGGAACCCACCTAAGACCAACAGTTTAAAATTTTATAAACCCGTCGGTTGCCACAATAAACAAGATCTAGGAGTCTTTGTTTTCTCATGCATAGTGGATGTCTTTTGATTGAAAACCTATGTTCTTTAGGGATCTGTCTGTCTGGTTTCTTTGCAACACTTATTTGTTCTAACGGGTTTGTTTCTGTTCATTATCTTATTGAATGGAACCTTAGCACGCGAGTTGACTTCATTCAGAAATTTTGTTACACAATGATCATGATTTGCATTAAAGACACATTTCTGACATGTCGAGCAAACAAAATGTTTGGAGTCAAAAAAATTTCTAGATATCCTAGAGTGTTCTGCTATGGGCACAGTCTTTGTCATTACGCAACTATTCTTAGATGCATGCCAATTCCTAGATAGTATGAGTTTTTTCTCCTAAGGGATTTGTTTGCAATCATTAGCTCGTACTTTTTTGAACTAGCAGAAGGCATCACACTAAGTTCTGAATTTCTACCATTAGCTTTGTGTCTTTTTCCTAGCTTCATCTAGA
Organism: Tanacetum coccineum; assembly: GCA_026074375.1. NCBI lineage: Eukaryota > Viridiplantae > Streptophyta > Magnoliopsida > Asterales > Asteraceae > Tanacetum > Tanacetum coccineum. The sequence goes on from BQNB010000731.1 coordinate 140,819, forward strand.
TATGATTATGACCAGTCATTTGAACTAAATCTGGCATGTTCTTTGAGCTGATTCCAAGATTTGTTAGATGCAATACATAATGAGGTTTTACAACAGCAGATTCTCCTTTCTTATAGGCAAATAATGGTAGTGACTGGTTTTTTGACAAATCTTTTCACATCACTTGGGAGGCAAACCGTGTTTTGAAATTCAAAGTCGCTCGAGACTTAAACCAGTCGAGGGTTTGTTCTAAACAACTGATTGGTTCTGTATGGACTGTAGAATACCCGGTTTCCCCCCAAGATGATGTTCTTCGAAAATTATATTTACATCATATTCGTGTATAATTTTCCTTAACTCATTACACACACACACATTGCCAAATCCTTTTTCGCTGAAGTTGAGCTTTCCACTCAACATTTTTTGCAATCAAAGGAAGTTGTCTGTTCTATAGTCTTAGTTCTTGTTGCTTTGATAGAATCATACAGTTCTTTGTAATGCTTTTTCAAAGTCTCATTTTCCTTAAGTAATTTAGCCACTTTATGTTCCAATTCGATGTTTATTGTTTCAATTACATCTATGTCATGTTTAAAAACCCTGCTTCATTACATTTTACTTTTAAAAATTACCATGTTGCCCTCTTTTAAAAAAGCTTGATTTTTGATATTTATGTTCAATAATTAACATAATCGTGCTTCCATTCTTAAAAAATATTTTTGAATTGGGCAAGCGGTCTTTTTGAGACAATCTTTTTAATTCGAGAGATGATAGAGAGTTCCGATTATTTGGTATATCAGTTAATTTAGGCAGGCAAGGGCAATTTGTTCATGACAATTGTTCATCATTCTAGTCAAACCTCCGGTCCTTTATTATTAAATCAGTTGCTTAGTAAGTTTGTTGTCCTGTACAAAGACATTGATTTCAATAGTCGTTGTACTTAGCCATGGCTCTTCAACAACATGTGGCATCATTTCCTGATCTTTTTGCTTGTATCTGCCCCCTGAAATCTGTCCTACGCTTTTATTTTGTGTCAACCAAACAAGCATCCATGCATACTCATAATCGGACCTTTTCCTCTATTGTTTGCATTTGTCTTTTCATATCACCTTGTTTGTGATACTCTCGTTATGTTGTTGCTCTTCATGCGATAACTTCTTAACAAATTCCATGTGTTGGATCAGTGTATCATGGTAATTTTTGGAATCTTGATTGAGTGTTAGTCTAGAAAGTAATTGCGTGTCATTGTAAACATAATTCATCATCCAAATAAATCCGTAACTTGATGAACATCTAAAACTGTGTCGCTCTCTCAATCTATACACTTTAAAAGCAGCCATGATCTAATTCCTTAAAACTCTTCTTTGTCAAGTTGCTTTTCTAGTTGATCCATGTTTAGGAACATTATGCCAGTGAAAGTATCTGATCGGACCAAAAGAATCCACACTCGGGTCGAGTTCCTTTTAAGTCGTTGTGTTTGAAAGAAGCTTGTGGAGGAATGAAGTAGTACAAAAGATACCATGCAACTCTTTTTCACTTGTCTGAATTTGTTGCATTTGTTTTGTTCCTTCCAAATCCGAAACACAAAGGTAAAGTATCTTTCATTTTCATCTTAACTGAATTGTGACGTTGAAAAGGATTTTGTAGGATCTTAATGGTAAAGTGGATTGTTTTTATGGCTTGAATTCAATATACTTAAGTTGGGTAGTCGAAGCATTGGGTTAGACAGGGTCAATACCACCAACCCATTGTATAGTGGTTTAGTTTAGTATGAAAGGCTTTGATAAAGCTGAGATAGTCCACGTTCTGGCGTGGCAACTTATTACAGTTGCAGACAGCCGTGTTTTTTCCCTTGGTGAATGAGAGGTTACACTTTTTTTATTATATTGTCCCCATAAAAACTTTCAAAGCCGCGAACACATATCATTACGTTACTGGGATCATGTATGTACGTGTTGTATTGTAAGAATGGTTTATAATCTGGTACATGATTTATATGAACAAATATGTGTTAAATAACATACATGTTCATTAGCTCTTAGTAAACACTTATCTTTAAGGTTCGAAATAAAGAAGCAAACAATACCTTTTTTTATAGCCAAGGTCGCCTAAAACACCCTTAAATTTTGCAAGCGCATCCAAGAGGAATGGTGGGTTGGCTAATTGGGTTAAAGCATGTAATTCTTTGACAGTTGTGGTTTGTTGAGCGAAGCACTTTTAGTAATTAGTTGATTACTTAAACATTTTTAAAATGATTTAAATCTCACAGTTGTGTCACATGTAAGAACACTTGAAATCATTATTCTTATATACGTAATTCAATAGCTATATTTGTAACACCCCCAAATTAAGTCACAGCGGAAATATGTACGGGAGCGTTACTTCATGAGTACATTGCACAAGATATGTGAGAACGACCTCTAAATGTGTCGTTTGAAAAGTAATCTTGTAAAATTTAGACTCCAATGCACATCAGTTATGTCAAGCATCCTATTCACCTGAGAAATACATGCTTAAAAGTGTCAACATAAAGTTGGTGAGTTCATAGGTTTTTGAAAGTATAAATGTTGAAATCAAAGGTTTATAAAGTGTGTATGACCATTTCAATCCTTATAATAGTAACAAAATTGTAAATATAAATGTTGAAATCAAAGGTTTATTAAGTGTGCATGACCATTTCAATCCTTATAATAGTCATAAAATGTAAGTATAAATGTTGGATCAAAGATTCATAAAGTGTGCGTGACCATTGTAACACATACAATAGTCACAAAAATATGATTACGACTGCACTAAGTTCATGACACTACGGCTTCGACGTGTATGTATGCCAATCTTTTCAGGCACTATAAGTGTTCATGTAAATGTAGTTAAACGTTTCCGACATGGTATACGTCCGTTAGTTTAATCCGTCGAACTAGTAAGCGCTACTCACCCAGACGGGGATGTCAATCCCAAATAGATCTATTTTATAACATTGGCGCTTACCCATCATAATTAACCGTTCATTCCACTTAAGCTAATCCGTAATCATTTGAATGAAAGTAAAGTTGTTGCGTCCATAAGTGAAAACAAGTGATGTATCCCACCGCGAGATATGTAAATGGCATATGTAAACAAGTTTGTAATCTATCATGTAAATGAGTTTGTAACGTTCATGTAAATGCGTTTGTAATCGATCATGTAAATGAGTTTGTAAACGTATATGTAAACGAGTATGTAAATAAGTTATGAAATCAAGTATATAACAATTTGTAAATGCGCATGTATTCTCACCCCAAAAAGTGATAAAGTATATGTAAAACGAGTAAAACGTGAGGTTATAAACTCACCTCAAATAAAGATATCGAATGTAGTAACAATCAACAAAGAATATCGTCACGAATAGCCGAAATGCAACATAATTAATTATAGGTCATATAAGTACGATGTATATAAAATAAATACAACAATGCATATTATAAAGTTATATCACCACCTAATAGTTTTGTTTGGTTCATAAGTGTTGAAACAACGTTTGAGAATAAATGACCAAGTATGTACTTCCAAAATAATTTCTTATAACATAGGAAATCATTTAAAATCATTTCGCTTGATTTAGTATTTTTTATTTTTCTATATAATGATGTTATATATATAGTTTAATTGTTTTGTAAAATAATATTTATAAAGTTCAAAACATGTATGAATATTATATAAGTGTTACTACATTATTTCTTAAGGTCTATTGATGTGCTGTCGTGTAGGGTTAATTTATTGATTGCCAAGTTTTAAATTTATATTTAGCCGACTTATCCTAAAACAACACTTTAACGGGCAGTGTACCCTATCGGGTGGAGTTTCGTGGTAAGTAGGGTGTCGAACACTAAGAGCGAGGTCGTTAACCTTATAATCTATCAGTATTTTAATTACTTCTATTTAAGTTAATTCTAATTACTTGTTAAGCCTATGCTATATACGCTTCTAACGGATATGGGGGGTTTTCAGCCTGAGAGACTGTCACATGTTTTATGGTGACAATAATCAATTCTAAACACAATAAACATGCACGAAAACAATCAGAAGATAAAAGAGCGGTACAAGCCAAATAATAGAAAATTATATTAGCCATATTAAATCTGATTAAATGCTGGTTTGTTTATTTAGTGCAATGATTTCTTATCTCGAAGCGGCATATCATTCTTAAGACTTAGGCGGGACATCATCCTAAGACCTAGACACGTTGAATCCTGTCACAATTAACGCATCCGCATAAAACATCCTTTTTTTAGTTTAATATAAGTCTATCTAGGGAATTAAAAAAGGGGCAATTGGTGATCTTGATAAACCCTAAAAGCCCCCCAACGGAACAAAACATGTGTTTTTTTATATATTTTTTAATTAATGATTTATTTTTTATAATTTTTATTTTTTTTTTGTTTTATTTATGCTTTTGTGTATAACCCACTTACTGTTTGTAATGACGGTATTTTATATAGTTGGTATCCATCAATTCAAAATCTTTATCAATTAATCAGAACATATACTTGTGAAAAACAATATAACGGTTACCAACTCCCCCACGCCAACTGTACCAAGATCAAGCTCTAAATTAAAGATTGAGTCATACTCAAAATGTAGATAGAATGATACATGTAGATCAATTGTCCAGGTAAAAAAATAAACACAGGACATGGAGAGCTCAGATCCAGTATCTAGCCACGGATCTAAATATAAAAGGAAAAAAAAATAATTGTTAGGCATAGTACCTAACACCAGTTGAATGATATGTCGCATATTGATTAGCACTAAACAAGTATCATAGTGATAAACATCAAATAACCTTACACAGATCCCAACCTGACCACCACTCAAAAACCCCGCCTCCCCCCCCCCCCCCCCCTCCCGCAACCCCCACAACGCAACCTCATTCACCACCCACGTGGAACCAAGCGCCCCACCCCCAATACCAACTCACCCGCTCTATCATCAAAATTTAGCCCAACCCGCCCATGACCCCACCACGAAAACACCTCCCTCACCCTCCCCCAACCCATGCTACCCCTCTCTACTCTTCCCTAACCCCTGTAGTCCGTCCACATGGAATCGAGATCAAATTCTTTACCATAAAAATAAACATTGCACTACTAAGCACTACAACAGTCCATAATCGTTCATATACCATATACATTACAACCGCCACATCAAAATATTGGCTCCGTACGAGCTCTGACCTGACACACACGAATTTGCGTCTTCTATAAATAACCTATAGAAAAATGCAGGATACGCAGTAAATAGGCTAGGCCAATACGACTATTGGGGTGTAATCCCTTGGAGTGCACGCAAAGTTTAAGATCAGTATAGAGCAATATCCACTTCCCAAAATATACGAATCTCGTACTCAGAAAAGTAATTTATCTCAAGGGATTACAGCGAATAGAAGGCAGGAGAAATATAGTCGTATTAGGAGCATGATAGACTACGCGATTTTCCTTAGTGAAGACCTAGGCGTGCCCTGATACGCCCAAACACTTCCTTCTCTTTTCCCTGGATATGGCGTAATTGGTCAGAAATGTAGTAATCTTCAAAAGTCCATTTGTTTTAGTGAGAAGCTCCAACAAATCACGAACAATTACGTTTCGGGCGTAACTTTGTGTAGGTGTTTTTTAGTTTTAGAGAGGGGGAGTGGGAGTGGGAGATAATGTAGAAGGGTAGATGGCGTCATTGTAGACAAATAATCTGTCCTTCAGTAGGGTGAGTACTCAAAGATTAAATGGAATTAATATACACTATATTTTGGTATAGGACGGGTTTTCCCCGGTGATTCTTTCATTATACTAGCTGAAATCTGTCGCTCTTTCTATCATCGTTTAGCCCTTACACCTTTTTTTGCATTCTGTTCATCAGCTTATGTACGCACACTAATGGCATATTTCTTTGAAAACTAATACTACTATATGTTCTATACTATCTTATACCTGCATAATCGTACAAAGCGAGAGTTTGCGAACTAGATTAATGACCATATATAATAAACTCTTTAGCTGCCATACAGACCGTCATTTCGGTTCGTAGAGTGAGTCGGCAACTCTCATAGTATCGGTATCGGGTCGGTTCTTCGGTTGATTTTGCTCGAACCCTAGTAGCAAAATAAGACCAGAAAATTGGGCGGCTTATAAATATAATGCTGAAATCACAAAGGTCTCATAAGCCGAAACAACACCACCCTTATAGGGAAAGTCTATACTAACCATTTTGGTCCACTATAAGATGTCATGGGTAGTATACGCAGGGGTGTGCTAAAGCGGAAATCACACAACGGCCTGTATCAAAATTTATAGAGGAGCCCATCAACATTTACTTTCCGAGACAAAACATTAAATGATGTATGATATTTAATCTTTGTATATTGTTAAATTTTGAAGTTAAATGTTAAAACACTATGATGTTTTTTCTGTTTTACATAGGCGTTGGCGTCAATGATATATCACTTAATCACGTCATTCAATTATGACATATAGAATATATTTGCACAGTTTTTGCGAATCTTAGATATGGAGACTAGCTATGAACACGTCCTAGCCTTACTACATTCAACCATGCAAAACGACGCGTCCGTCGATCAATAAGGGAGTAAAATCGGATTCCAGTCTCTTGACGACCAAAGTTGGCGGACGTTTTGGTTTGTACTTTGTTTTTTTAAATGTTTTATGCGAGGTATGTCTTTTGGTAAGTTAAAGATGTTGTCTATTACTGCTAAACTGGTTGTAGAGAAAAAAAAAACCGATGTGACGTTGGTAAACGGGGTCTTAATGACCCCTTAATACACCCCGAAGGATCGACATTATTTCATTTCATTTGTATGATGCAATCATATAAATAACAAGCAAAAGAACCCGCGCGTTGCGGCGGGGCTAATTTTTTCCCGAATATTTTTTTTTACGTTTCGGGGGTTTTTTTTGGGCGATGCGTTATGGCAGGGCTAATTTTTAATATTTTCTTTTTTTTTATGATTCGGGGAAAAAAATTTGGGACGGGCTAATTTTTTCCCGAATATTTTCTTTTTTTGGGACGGTTTTGTAATTTTTTTTACGGGAATTTTTGTGTTTTGTGTAATAAAATTCGTAAAGAGTTAAAAAGTGAGGGTCCGTTTTCTATTTTTTTTTACTTTGGTGGCCAGATTTTAAGCTATTTTTTGTTGTTTTTTGTTTGGCTAATTTTTGTTCCCTGATATTTTCTTTTTTTTGTAGATATCGGGATTTTTTTTTTTGCGTTGGGACGGGTTAATTTTTTCGCCCGAATATTTTTCTTTTTTTGGAGTTCCAATATCTTTTTATTGGGCCGATGAATGTAAAAAAGTTTGAACAATAAAAACTTGACTGTGTTTTTTTTGTTAATTTTCTTCACGTATTTTTTTGTGGTAAGAAAATCGTAAATAGTTAAAAAGTTGAGGGAAACCGTTTTGTATTTAATTTTTATTTGTGTGGGCCAGATTTTGGGCTACATTTTATGTTCAAATTTAGGCTAGTTTTTGTCGACAAAATGAGTATATTTTAGTAAAATTTTTTTATATGGCTTATGTGTTGGGCCTCATGTTAAAAGTGTTTGTTTTTTTTGCCTACTTTGGGTTTTTTTTTAATATAATGGGATTGTAGCGTTTGTGACCTATATCGAATATTTTAACAGTCTTATTATGGGCATCTAAGATTTTTCCGCGGGTATTTTTATTTATCTGTAACTCTAAACATCAGAAACTTTTGTAATAGTTTTTTCTCCTCCTAACTTGTCTGCATACCAATCACAAAAAAAAAAAAAACTAAAATCAGGGCTGGCCCAAAATGGGAGCCCGGTACTGTACTAGGCAACACTCTGGCCCAAAGTCCTAACAACGACCTTCGTTTTTTTACCGTGAATGTGTAATCTATCATTGTAAATCTCCATATAACTTTTTAGTTATCGTCGAATATGCTTATTTTTTTTTTAAAAGCTTCAATACTCACACTTGCTTTTGAAAAGACGCCAATTACATGAAGCTTTTTCAATCCACAACAGGTCGCTAATGACTTAAAAGGGCGTTAGTTCCGTGACGACTTTACGATCAAAATCTATCGGATTGTTCTCAATGAGTTCATGGTATTTATAGCATAATTCACAAGATGCACCAAAATCGTCAATTCGTGGGAAATGTTAACATTACTTTTATTTGCATCCGACATCAAGATTGTTTTTTTGTAATTTGGTGGATATCCTAGTATTACCTGCATTTCGACTCTAATCTACTTTTGTTTCAATTATTAAATTGATTGATTGATATATTAACATGGAGAAAAGTTTACAATATTAACAAGGTGTTGAGGGAAAAAGGAAGAAAGGATAAAATGACAAGTGCCAGATCCTCTTTTCTTTTCTCTGGTACCGACTTCTCCACGTTAAGTGTGCATACATAAACGCTTCTTTTCATTGTCTTTTTCTTTACTTAGAGAAAGTATTATTGCGCATTTTCACTAGTGTCGCTTTTCAAAATTACGTGTTGCAATTATTTTTAGAGCACCGAGTACGGTATGTTATGGCGCATTTTCGTCCTATGGCGCGAGCCAATCACATCCCGTCGTTATAGCTCCTCGCGCCATCACCACGATGCAGGTCATCCTTATTATTTTTTTTTATGGCTTGGTGTTTGTTTTTGTTTGTGAGTTTGTTTTTCTTTTTGTGTTTATGTTTATGTATACTGTTTATGTATTTAGTCTATGTTGTTTTGTATGCTTACACGTCTAGTCCCTTAGTGACTTTACATTGTTAGTCACTGCATTCTGTATATCGTTAGTCTTAATATGTAAATTTTGTTTCAAATGTAATTTTTTTGTTTTGTTTAGATTATGTAATGTTTTATTTTATAAATGAAAAAAAATTGTGAAGGCCCAATATGTGTCTTATAACTTAAGTGATGAGAAAGAATATTATTGAACTCTTTACAATATAGGTTATGAGTAACAAAGTGGACATGTGACGTGACATCACTTTTTGCTATAAAACGAGTCTATGGCTTAACACCTCACCTTGTGCTCTTAATTAGAAACGTGAGACTTGTTTTCTGGTCAATTTATGATAATAACCTATTTACTCTTCATGATACTTTCCGAGTTTGAGAAACTAAACCTAGGTACCTCGTGTGCATGACACATATTTAACAGATAACGACCGTTCGAGAGAAGGACTATCGGTGTTACTTTTCGAAGACATCGGGAACATTTGGTAAAATTTGGAACTACATTTGAAATCGGGTAGATATTCAATTCATATGGTAGTAATATAATAGAAGAAATATCGTTACTGACACTAATATAAGTGACATTACCAAAAGAAGTTTGGATAACAAAACCTGAAAAGAATATCATAGTAGTAGTAGATTTGTTAAAAGCAAAAGAAAAAGTTACATGTGGAAAAGAAAGTGATAATTATCATCTTTTTTGGTGGAAATGGCGTTTTGAAAAGGATAAAGGACCATACACAATTCCTCCCATGCAGATGGAAGCCAAAAAGAAAAGAATTTTTCAACCTAGCTATTACATTTTTCATAAAGTTTTTATTGCTTTGAATAAAGTGTTAAACTTACAAAACTTGTTCATTAGCATGGAATTTGCACCCAGGTGAACTCGAATCGTTGACCTCATGTGCGAGAAAAAAAAATGGTAGGTACACTTACAAAGTACATGTTATAGTGATCGTATGATCCGTGTTAAATTGTTCGAGTAAAAACAGGCTTAAAATTCTAGGTCTAGCTTTAGCTCTTTTTTGGATTTTTTTAGATAGGTTTATCAGGGTGAGCTAGGAGTGAGCATGATGCAGATTGGTGCGAGTTTTAACTAAAACCGAACTGCAACCGCATTTGAGATTTCTATTAAAATAAAACCGAACCGCACCACATTTTGTGGTTTCGGTTTTGTTGGTTTTTTTTGCGGTTTTCGCGGGTTTTGCGAGTTTTAACTGCACCGCACCATCACTTATGACTTATATAACAATGTGGGTTTTTGGGGTTTTGGTTTACGATGTTAGATTTTTTCGGTTATAACAATGCATATATTTAATGTAAACACATACATCACTTGTCACTTATAAAAATAATAATGATAATATGCACTAGAAGTCTTATAACACACATTAAATAATCAATGTGCCATTTTTGGTTTTAAAAGATCTATGTGCGGTGCGGTGCGGGTTTTGTGGTTCGGTTTTACGGGTAAAACCGCAACCGCACCGCATTTTGCGGTTTTTCTATTTTCTGAAAATCGATCCACCGGTTTTTGCCGTTGTGCGGTTTTTGTGGTTCGGGTTTTTCGGTTTTTGCGGTATTACACGGTCACCTCTAGAGTCAGCCCGGACCAACCCACGTTTTGGTTATAATTTTGTTACCGGCCCATATTGCGCGGGTACTTAGTAGTTTTACACTCTGTTCTCAAGTTTTTTTTTATTAATGAAAGGAATAGAACAGGAGGGGAAACAGAAAAAAATGGTGTTCTTTAGTTTTTTTTTTAAGAGAAAGAAAGAGGATGGGAAGGGGAAAGGAAAGGATGCTCAATGTATTTTGTTGCCAAACTGATCCGTCTAAATTTGGGCAGAAAGGTGAGGAAAGCAGTTAACAAAGTCTATCAATTTTGTGAAATTACAACTTTAGCCATGACAAACACTTTTTCCAACCACTACCATCTATGTCAGGCACAGTTTGACCATGGCGAGTAACAACAACCAATATCATGGTGCATGTTTTTAATTTAATAACTCATATTAATATAAAGTGGAAATTAACTAATGCTTTATTGTTTATACCGATTGGTACACATTCAATTAAAAAAGAATTGAATTATGCATTTATTAGATACTATGAAAAGCATAATTTTTTGGTAAAGATGATATTTTTCCATCGTGGGTTTTGATTAACCGAGTACCGTATAAAACTAAAACACTTCGGATCCTTGTGATTTTATTGCGTAGGTCATATAAAATAATCAAACTATGTTTATTTACTTTAAAGGGTATATTAGTAAATATTATCTTCCCTTCCTTTTCCTTTCCTTATGACTTGAGAACACGAAATAAAATGCCAACTTTCCTTGTAATATCTTCCCCTTCTTCACTTTACTTTCCCGTCCCCTCCCTTTCTTTAAAAAATTAACTCGAGAACAGATCGTTAGAGAAACAAAAATGACTTCTTCCCAACTATGTAACTTTGTATGTCAAGCTAATTTACCACCATAAGCTTTAAAAAAAGTGACCTAGATAAGAACTCTGTAAATTAGTTGGCCAAAATGCCAAAAATTATGGGTACCCAGAAAAGAACGTAACTTAGAAAGAGTGACACTTTGGTTGCCTATATAAATATTCACTCATAAACCATTTTTTGAATTCCCACTGCCCTCAAAACCCTAAATCACCACAATAATAGGTACAGTAATTTTTTTGTTTGTTCATGTAGTCATCATTCATCAATCATGTTTGCATTATTTATTTGTTTGATTCATTAACTAGAGAAAGTTTGCATTCAGTACTAATTACAGTATTTAAATAGCAACTCAGTCTCTACATCCTTTTAATCATGTTTGTTTTTACTCGTTAGTCGTTACCGTTACTCTAGCAATGAAACAATAGGTTTTGGTAATTATTTATGTTCATTTAGCTTCAGGTACAAATCATAGTATTGTGAATGTATTCATGAAGCTATAAGACGCTAAGGATATGTTTGGTAGCATGTGTTTAGGAGCGTTTTGAAGCAACTAACAACTATCGGTTAGCGTTGTGCACAAAATGATTGTTTGGAAACAAGCAACTAGCATTCCTACTTTTTTCAAAAGCTCCAAATCAAAATGCTATTTCTAGTACTTCATTTATAAGCAACTAGCGTTTTCATTTACTAATTATGTATACAGCTATCTTACCAAATGCTTTGTCAAAACAAACAGATACCGCTTCCTACTGCTCACTCCTTATTGCTACCGCTATCTTCGCCAAACATAATGTTAAGGTTTTGATATGTATTGTCATTAGTGAGCATGTAAACTTTATGACAACATGTTAAGTTAAGCATGCTTAACATTGTGCATCGAAAATTGAAAATGATCATATGAGTATGTTGTTGTCAAATCGTAGGTAACCAGATTTTTGAGTTTGGATATAGTGAAACTGAGTATGATTTACACTTATTTAGGCATTGTTCGGTTTTGTTATATAGTTTTGGATTGGTAGCAGCAAAACTGATTATGATTATGTAATAGTTTTATCATTGTGACAACAAAATCATATCAAACAGTGCAAGTCCGTTTCATTAAAACGCATTTATAGGATTCTGATTATTCTATATGCCAAGCATCCACTTGGCTGAAATATTATGAGATGTTCATCATTGTAGACTTTTGAAAATTTGTAGTGCAGGAATGGGAACCAATTCTATGGATGATATGATTATACCCTTTTTGCAACACGCTAATACTGTTCAGTTAGATGGTTCAAGGTCAGTTCATAAAGTGGATCAAGCGGTTACAACCATTATGTTTAAAATTGGGGGAGTTGAATGTGCATCGTGTTCAACGTCCATTGAATCCGTGCTTCAGAAGCTGAACGGCGTCTTGAGCATCACAGTGTCACCACTTCAAGGCCAAGCTGTCGTCAAATATGTATCAGAACTTGTTAGTGTAAGTCACAATTTTTTAGTCCATTCTTATTGACTTACGACTGTCTGGGATTGCATTACAATAGTCATTATCAAATTTTGCGTTTTTCAAGTTGCGGATACTAAGTTTCTAGTGCGTGGCTCTTGTTAAGCCGATTCTGATTAGCCTATAATATGAACACTCAGTTTAGTAGTAGCGGTAACAATACTGATTCTGATAATGTGATTATTTACATGTTAACGTCTTAAATAGAATTTTCTGCAATTCTTTCTAATGCAACTATCTGATTCTAATTATTCCACGATCAGATAACGACTATCGAAAGACAAGGATAAATACCCCCTAATATCATATACATTTTCTGATTATAATTTGTTAACTTTAGGCAAAAACAATCAAAGAAACCATCGAAGCAGCAGGTTTTATAGTCACTGAATATGTAGAGCAAGACATAGCAGTATGCCGTCTCAAAATCAAGGGAATGTCATGCACAAGTTGTTCAGAATCAATTGAAAGCTCACTTTTAATGGTTCAAGGGGTCAAAAAGGCGGCCGTTGGTTTAGCTCTAGAAGAAGCAAAGATAAACTACGATCCAAATGTCACCAACACGACTCACATAATTAAAGCAGTTGTAGATGCTGGTTTTGGAGCTGATCTAATAGGATCCGAAAATGACGCAAACAAAGTTCACATAAAAATAGAAGGTATAGTATCTCCACAAGATATGGAAACAATCAAGCAATCGGTAGAGTTCCTGAATGGTGTCAATCATGTCGAAATGGATACAAACGAAGCCTTGATGATTGTTAGTTACGATCCAGATCTGACTGGTCCGAGGTCAATCATATTATTCATTCAAGATGGCAACACAGACTCTAATTATCAAGCAAGTTTATACATCCCGGAAAAACAACGCGACACAGACAGAAACCACGAGATCAAAGCTTATAGAAATCAGTTTTTTTGGAGTTGCTTGTTTTCGATTCCGGTTTTTGTATTCTCAATGGTACTGCCAATGACTCCACCTTATGGGAATTGGTTAAGCTACAAGATTCATAATATGCTTACTATCGGCATGGTTTTAAGATGGATTTTATGCACACCGGTTCAGTTTCTCATTGGTCGAAGGTAATGAAAGTTTTCTCTTCTTATGTACGACGTTTATCGTTATTGTTTCTTAGGATGAGTACAAGTCAGTTGTGGCAATCATTTTGAGTTTTTCTTTAAGGCGGTCATTTTGGTTTATTTTGTTTAAGGTTCTGTTTCCTCTCACTCCAATGTTTTTTTAATACTTTATAAATTCTTGTTCAGGTTTTATGTGGGATCATACCATGCACTTAAACGAAGATCTGCCAATATGGATGTTCTAGTTGTAAAGGGAACTAATGCCGCATACTTTTATTCCGTATACACATTACTAAAAGTATTGCTTTCGGATAAATTCGAGGGACAAGATTTTTTTGAAACAAGTACAATGTTGGTATCGTTTATTCTTGGTAAATATTTGGAATCTAAGGCCAAAGGAAAGACATCTGATGCATTAGCAAAGCTTATAGATCTTGCTCCCGATACAGCTTGCTTATTGACAATGAACGATGAAGGAAATGTTCTTTCAGAGACAGAAATTAGCACACGACTAATACAAAGAAATGATGTTTTAAAGATCTTTCCTGGCTCAAAGTTTCCTGTTGATGGTATTGTTGTTGATGGCCAGGGATATGTGAATGAAAGTATGATCACAGGAGAAGCAACACCTGTTGCTAAAAAAAGTGGTGACAAGTTATGTCTTGTTTTACTCTTGGTTAATAAAACTAGCGATGGCAAAATGGGAGGGTAGGGTAACGGGTCAACACGGGTAAGTTTTTATAGAAGTTTTAATCCATATATGTTTTCGTAAAGGAAATGCCAACAACAAGCCTTAGGGCTGTTGTTAGTTTTTTCTAGTTATTAAAAATAGCATTAAGGTTAGGTCGATTATTAACATGAGCCTTTCTCAATAATAAACTTTCTTCTGCTAAAAAGTTAAAGGTTGGCGTCAATACGTCCACTTTAGGTAAAATTTTGCTCATGGCCTTTTACGAAAACTTTATTTTTTATGCATGTGTAACCTGTTACCTTTATAACATAAGCACATAACCTCGATTGACCTCTACACAAGTGAACAAGTTCAAACTGCATCATCAATAAGCCATTTAAGCCACTAAGGATTCTTGAAACTGCAAACAGGTTATTGGTGGCACTGTGAATGAGAACGGGTGCTTACTGATCAAGGCCACTCATGTTGGTTCTGAGACTGCACTTTCACAAATAGTTCAAATAGTTGAAGCCGCTCAACTTGCACATGCTCCTGTTCAAAAGCTAGCTGATCGGATTTCAAAGTTCTTTGTACCCGCCGTAAGTGTTTGAGATCCTATTGTTTAGTGATTCAACGGTTTACAACATTTAATATATGTTTTATATCTCAGGTGGTTGTGGCTGCTGTTGTGACGTTTTCAGGATGGTTCATTCCTGGAGTGGCTGGAATCTACCCAAAAAGTTGGATACCGAAAGCAATGGACGAGTTTGAGCCCGCATTACAGTTTGGGATCTCGATTCTTGTTGTAGCATGTCCATGCACATTAGGTCTAGCGACTCCAACTGCAGTTATGGTTGCCATAGGTAAAGGTGCATCGCAAGGTGTACTCATTAAAGGTGGAAATGCGCTAGAAAAGGCACACAAGGTACTTTAGCATTTCAAATCATGAACCAAACCATAGTATTGTATCGTTTTAATCTCACACTGTTTTCATTTGTAGGTTAATACAGTTGTGTTCGATAAAACAGGAACATTAACTGTTGGAAAGCCTCAAGTTGTTAGCGCGGTACTCTTTTCTGGAATCTCAATGGAGGAGTTCTGTAATACCGCAATTGCTGTAGAGGTCGGTTAATATTTCTACTTTCTAACTTGATGCATGTGGCAACTCATACTCACTTACTTATGAGAGTCGGTTTATATTTTCATATTTGTTTCATCTCAAAATGGTCAACTAATGAAATGACAATTTTAGCTTTTACCCATAACAAAATTAGCATCTGTAGGTTTGATTTACATGAATTCCTACTTCTAATACATGTTTGGTCTGTTTATAGGGAAACAGTGAACACCCGATAGCAAAAGCCATCGTCAACCACGCCAAACACCTATTACCAAACAACAAAACTCAGCCGCCCAACACTTTATCAGTAACAGACTTCCAAGTCCACCCAGGAGCCGGAGTTGAGTGCAAACTAGGAACCAAAACCGTTCTCATCGGTAACAAGAAACTAATGTCATCATTCAACATCCACATCACTCCCGAAGCCCAAAACTACTTTTCAGAAAACGAAAAACTAGCTCGCACATGTGTCCTATTCTCAATAGATTACAAAATAGCCGGTGCAGTTGCAGTTACTGATCCAGTAAAACCAGAAGCTTCACGGGTCATATCTTATTTACATTCTATGAACATTAAAACCATAATGGTCACAGGTGATAACTGGTCAACTGCACGAGCTATAGCAAGTGAAATAGGAATTGAAAAAGTGTTGGCTGAAAGGGACCCGTTAGGAAAAGCTGATAAGATCAAGGACTTGCAATCAAAAGGACTAATCGTCGCAATGGTAGGTGATGGGATAAATGACTCGCCTGCACTTGTTGCAGCAAATGTTGGTATGGCGATAGGTGCTGGGACAGATGTTGCAATTGAGGCTGCTGATATAGTGTTGATTAAAAGTAACTTAGAAGATGTGATTACTGCTATTGATTTATCTAAGAAGGCCATTTTTAGAATATATTTGAACTATGTTTGGGCACTTGGATATAATGTGCTTGGTGTTCCTGTTGCGGCTGGGGTCTTGTTTCCATTTATTGGAGTTAAGTTGCTCCCGTGGTTGGCGGGTGCTTGTATGGCTGCCTCTTCAGTTAGCGTGGTGTGTTGTTCGTTGTTGTTGCAGACGTATAAGAAACCATTTATTTTACGTACTCTAGATGATACACATTTTGTGAATGTTGAGATGAACAGATTTTACAATAAAGTTCATTTCCAACCATTTGTATTCTAGTTTTTCTTTTTTCTTTCTCAAATTGTAAGAACATTTAGCATACATTATACCAATAGTAAATTGGAATTTTGGTCCTTGTGGTTTGGCCAAATTGAAGGTTTGATCCTAATCCTTTCGAAAGTGTAACGATATGCAAGCAAAACTTCAAAACAAGGACTATTGTTGCACTTTCGAAAAGATTGAAACCAAACCTGCAATTTGACCAAACCACATAGATCAAAATGGCAGTTTACTCTTATACCAATATGTCTCATGCATTTGTTCTTTAGCTTTTTATTGATAAAAAAGTACAATCTTTTGGTTAAATATGTAAATTTGTTACATGTAAATACATCATCATTCATGCTTGGTCAATTTATCATGCTCTTGATAGATAATAGAGAAGATATATCCTCCATAAAAAAGTTTGAACATTGTTTGAATGTTTTTAAATGGCTCACAATTTTAAAACAAAGTTGAAGTACAAATATTATTAGCTATTGCTTCTAATTAGAGCATTTACAATGTTAGTAATAAGTGTACATGAGTGTGCTAAGATGGTATAAAAAATGAAGAAATTGACCTCCAACGTTGCCGTTAAAACTTGTAATGTTTTATCTAGTAAAGGAAAACGCAAAGTAAGGACTTTCGTATTTCAGAAAAAAAGAATGTTTCTTTATTAGGTATGATTCTCTTGATAATTTATTTTAATTTTAAATATTTTTTATTAAAAATCAAAATATTTCCTAATTTAGCCACAAATTTATAAAATTCGGTTTTCAAATTAATGTAAAAGATCGAAAAAACAAAAAATCCACATGTACTTCTGAGCTATTAGCTCGTAATCGTGTACTAAACTATAAAAAGGAAAAAAAAGGAGAAGGCTCTACCTTCTAAACACAAAAACCTTGCACAATCGAATCCTCATGGCCTTCATCTCCTAAAATATGTGATAACTCAATGCAACAAGGTACTATCTTTCTTACACTCATCCTCATAGTCTTCATCTCCTCAATTCGACTGTGTATCAAATTTACTTCTTCGGTTCACAACGTAAGGATTTGTATAGAATTAATAGAAACCCTAACTCGATTTTTTTTATTGTTAGTTTTTCCTTTATTAATAATTTTCAATTCAGTTTGTATATGCTTTTTTTGTTTTGTAGTTAATTGAAAATTTATTGATGGTTGTGACATAATTTGTTTTCTCACTACAACATTTACCACTATCCCCAGCGACATTTCCAGGCTTTCCCGGGCGACTTGTCGCTGGGAAACCTATCCCGGGCGACATGTCGCCCGGGATAAGTTGAAGGGGAAAGCTCGCCAGGGATTCGTTCCCGGGCGACTTTCCCGAGCGACTTGGTGGGGCCCGCATTGTTTCAGGCAGACTATTAAATGCCACGGTGGATTACTTTCCCGGGCGACATGTCGCCCGGGAAAGTGTATTAATAAAAAAAATAATTAACGCTTAAGATAGATTAATTAATTAATTTCGAGTTATCCCGGGTGACATGTCACCCGGGAAACGTTTCATATACGTTGACTTGTCAACTATCAATTACGTTATTTGTCGTTTAGTGCCGGGATTAATAATTCAATTTTTTAATATCATTTTTCCCGGGCGACATGTCACCCGGGATTCATTTTTAATTATTTTTTGATTTGACTTTCCCGGGCGACATGTCGCCCGGGATAGGCCTGCATTTTTTTTAATACAGCCTGCACATCAGGCAATTTCCAGATTTTTTTCTGGAATTTTTCCGGAAAAAATCTACCAAATATCAAACCTGTATAAACACAATATAGACTCTATCCAAATACATCACAACTTGTACCAAAACACAATACAATATAACGGATCA